>JABBWA010000064.1:0-257517 GCA_016628065.1 Suillus lakei | reverse complement strand
TGTATGCGAAATGAATCAGTACCGTCAAACGAATCATTTCATACGTAACACCAACACAATACAATTTTATGACTAGAAAAGCATTATTATATCCTCCTGCATATATGCACCATCACCTACAAGAATTTTGACTGACATTGAGCGAGAGAAATTTATGATGTGCCTCAATTACCACCGGTGACAAACCCTATTTTGGGCAATTTGAAATTTAAGCATCGAAGTGTGCTGCATTGGTGTTTGAAAACTCTTTGAAGATAGCTGGAATATGTAGGAGTAGCTTCTAGGTATCTATTACACTGATATTTATTGAAATTCATGAAGTGTAGCAACTCTGGTGAGTGAAATAGTTGGGGAATGTATGTGTGCCTCGGCACCTGTAAGTCAGGGTCCATGAAAATACATTGCATTGCTCCGTCTGTGCTCGTACAACTTGTTTTACCTCAAGTTTGCCTTTCTAACTCTTAAGCATGCCTGGACGTGCCAAATCTACAACACAAAAAAGGAGGGAAGCTCGTGAGGCACACGACTACCTTATGTCGCGTGCTGTCGAAGCTTACAACATGGAGCTTGCCAAACCTCCGGGTGTTCGACACCGTGGAGCACGCACAATTTGCCGCGACTTTGAAAAAATGAACCTTGAATCAACCGGCAAGTTGATTAAGCTCTCTTTCTCCACACTAAGCCGCCTTGCAGCTGGAGGAAACTCATTGGCGAAAGCCAGGGCAGCCGAAACATGGCTCACCACCGAGGAGACAGAGCTGGTTATTGCATATATTGAAGAACTTGGAAATCGTGGTTTCCCACTTAGTCACAAGAGGCTACAGGAACACGTAATGAAATAGTACTGCTAGACTCGGAGAAGGGTTCCAAGGTGTTGGACAGAAGTGGACAGGCCGTTTCGTCGAAAGGCATGCAGGCCGTCTCAAAACTTCATGGTCTTCCCCATTGGACTCCAAACGTGGACGTGCAGTTAACCAAAACACAAACAAGGCTTTTTTTGACCTATACGAAGATGTGCTCGATAAGTACAGCATCGACGAGGACTGTCTGTATGGAGCCGATGAAATTGGCATCTCACCGCAATCAGGTGATCACGAGCGTGTTATTGGTGCCAGACGACCTGGTCCACAATATCAGCAACGCACAGGATCACGTGAGAATACAACGGTGATTGTCACCATCTGCGCTGATGGTACTGCCGAGCCTCCCGCTGTGATTTTCAAGGGTGCTGCCTATCAGACAAAATGGAAACAGGACAACCCTGCGAATGCATCGTAAGTCCATCTTCCATCAGCCAAGTCCAGATAACTTACATTGCAGTAGTCTTGGGTACTCGAAAAAAGGCTGGACAGATGGTGAGATTGGAGTTGAGTGGATAAAGGAGTTCGACAAGCATACCAAAGCCAAGGCCAATGGACGTGACCGTCTCCTTCTCGTAGACGGCCATAACTCACACTATACAAGAGGGTTCCTGCAGTATGCACGTAAAAATCACATTCACGTCCTGTGCTATCCTGCACATGCTACTCACGTCTACCAAGGCCTCGATGTTGTTGTGTTTGCAGTCTTGAAAAGATGCTGGACTGAGGAGAGGGATAAGTGGGAGAGGGACAAGGGAGAAGGAATAACGAAGGCAAATTTCCTCACCATATATGGGCGTGCTCACTTACGCGCACTCACACCAGACCTTGTTCGTTCCGCGTTCCGCAAGACAGGTGTTTGGCCATTGAACCGCAATGTCGTTACGAACGACATGATGGCGCCAAGCAAAGAAAGCTCTGCCAAATCGCATCTTCCCATCACCCCATCTACGCCCGTGAGAGTTCTCGCTGACACACTTCAGAAAATGTCGTCCGCTAGTGGCACCGAATCAGTAAACACACCATCTTCCATGCACGACAACCTCGAGACTATAATCAAGAAGCTTGCAGACACATCACTGTCAGGACTTGTCTGCTCAACAGCACTGACATCGAACACTGACCTGCAACATAACACAACCCACCTTATCTCCCCCATCAAAAGATTGCGCACACCCGTTGCCAGCATCGTTCCGGAAACCGCAAATGAAATGTTGCTGCTGGCCGCCCTGCACGAAACCGAGGCAGCTAATACTGCCTTGAAGCAACGGGTCATCGCGCTGCAGGCCTCAAACATTTTGAACGAGATGTACTGCTCCAAACTTCGAAGTCAGCTTGCAAATCAAGAGTCAAAGAAACGTGGAGGGAAAGATAGCGGAAAGATTCTTGGAGATGGCTTACCACGGTTGTTATCGGGGGATGAGTTTTATGAGCGGGTCGTCGAGTTTGAAGCAGCTCAAAAGAGAGCAGCGACCGAGAAGTGCACCCGAATGGAAGAGCGCAAGAGAAGGGCAGAGGCTTTGGGAGAGTGGAAGAAACTGGAGGATGCGAGAAAGGAAGAAAACAAGGCACGACGGGACTGTTATCATGCAGCTGTAGAGGTTTGGCAGGTCGAGAAGGCTCGCGCACGAGCCGAAAAGCGGAGGTTCACTGAGAAGAAACCCACTTTGGGCAAGTTAGTTGCTGCAATCCCGCGGCCGAAGGTTAGCTCACCTGAAGAGGAGGGTGAAATGAGCGGAGAGGAGTTTGATCTTGACGACATCGATTCTGATGCGAGTGATGAATAATGACAAAAGCTCGAGTCACTTGATAAAAATTAGCATCAACAATGAAAATAATAGACTTACTTAATTGGGGGGACATCTCCGTCGACGTTTGCATCACGAGTTGTCCTCCGTAATGCAAAAGAGTTGCGTGGATGAGGGACTCGTCTGCAAGACAGCCTTAGACAGGGGAAGGACTGAAGGAGGGTGGACCATGATGCAGCAAAAGATCCAAAATCCTGACGAAAGATTTGATTGATGAGCCGGTACTGGAGACCGGAATGACTCGTGATGAGTCAATGCTTCAACAGTGGTGTGATAGGTGTTGGCGTGCGGACGAGATAACAATTTTAGATATCTGTCGTTCGCAAAGCGTAGTGTTTGATTAGGTTTTCATGTCCGACTCTTAGTAAGCATACACGTGATTCATTTGGCGGTACTAGCCACTTAATGTACTTGTTTGCCGTTTTCACTGTACAACACAAATCACGGTGTATTTTTGAAAAATAACTTGCAGAGACTGTGTGTACAAGTGCATTCAATGTATCTGACATACTTAGACAACAATACGAGAAGTTGTTGTGTATTGCGAACCAAATTTGTAATGTAGTGATTCATTTCGTGGTACATCACAGTATAAATTAATACAACGTCAAACAGCACTAAACATAGCATAGCTAAAGTACACCAAGATCTATTGAAGATCTATGTCATATCTCAACCAAAATGTAGGTATATACGCCATACTCCAGACGCAATGAGCAAGAACTGACCCCACCAAAACGCCCTAATCCATCCCCTTAGCAGCCCTCACAAACGCACGCACCTTCTCCTCGTCCTTCCTCCCACCCACCCTCTCCGGCTCACCATCAACCCCATCACGCTCAACGCCCCCGCACACATCCACTACCCACGGCCGCACACGCTCAACCGCTTCGCGCACGTTCGAGGGGTTGAGCCCACCAGCAAGGATGAGGGGGAGGGGGAACGTGCTTGTGGGTTCTTCCTCGACATTTTGTTCCCCAGTACCGCTCGGAGATGCGTTGACACTCACGTCCGGAGAAATGGCGGGCACCTCACCCTTCCTGACAAGACGCGCTGCGAGGGCCCAGTCGAGCGTTTTGCCCGTACCACCGCTTGGAGACGAGGACTTAGCGGAGGAAGTAGTGTCGAGCAGGATAAAGTGATGGTATCCGGGTGTTGTGACGGTCGCGAGGGGGTCTGGAGATGGGAGAGGGGCGCTGTGAGTCTCCTCAGCCTCGTTCTCCTCGCTCTCGGGCTTCTCTTCAGGAGCAGAATTCGGCGCAGAAGGAGGAGGAGGCACCCCGCCCACCTTTATGACTGGGATTCCGATGCTCCTGGCCCACTCGATGGGTTCTGAGCCGTGCAGCTGCACTATATCGAGGCCGACATCGCATACGACCCGCTGAATGTACCGCAGGGGCTGATTCTGGAAGACACCAACTAGGAGGGGACGCGTTTTTCGCACGTGTGACGGAATGTAGGAGGCGTGGGTGTGCGATGTGAACCACGGAAGGGGTAGGTTCGAATTTTCATCTTCAGCCTCGTCGTCATCGGAATCAGGAAGTGGGAAGGCGTTGCGCACAGCCAAAGAGATCTCTCGTGCGATATGCACGCTCACGCAGCGCTTTGAGGTGGGGACGAAGGCGAGGCCAAGGAAGTCTGCGCCGGCGTTTGCTGCGCTGAGGGCTTCGGAGGGGTTGAGAATGCCACAGATTTTTACGAGTGCAGTAGGGGTTGATTTTGGGATATCGGAAGAGGAGGGGGATTTTGGAACAGGATCATCCCAATCCAATAATTGTCTTATAAACTTGCCCTTGTCTTCTGCGCGCATTAGTGATTCACCGACTAGGACAGCCTTCACCCCCTGCTCCCTGTACGCCCGCACATCAACGGGACTCTTGATGCCACTCAGCGCGCACAAGATGACTTCTCCAGTTTTACCTTTCTGCTCCAGAACCTCTGCAACGCCCGAGGTCGTGCTCATGTCAACGGTGAACGAGTGCAAGTTCCGGTTGTTCACCCCAATGACCTTGGCCCCTACGTCGAGCGCGATGTGAAGTTCGGACGGGGAGTTCACTTCCACCAAAGGTTCCATGCCCAGGGTCATGCTGTACTCGAGCAGTGCTCGTGTCCTGTCTTTACCCAGCATAGCCACGATGAGAAGGACACTATCTGCGCCAGCCAGGCGGGCCTCTACAACCTGATACTCGCTGAGGACAAAGTCTTTCCTGAGCACGGCGGGCCTGTAATCTAGCCCGTCTATGGCTAACCGGACGGCCCGCATGTCCTCGAGGTGGCCGTGAAAGTATGTTGGTTCTGTGAGCACGCTGATAGCACTTGCACCGGCAAGGGCGTAGGATAGTGCTGTGTGCGGAGCGGATGTATGTGGGGCAATTGATCCAGCGCTCGGTGACGCGCGCTTGATTTCTGCAAGTAGTGCCATGCCGTTGCGTGCGTGGAGCAGCCGCTGGGAGAGGGATATCGGTGGTGGTGCGAGGTGCAGGGAGAGGTGTGCGTTTAGGGCTGGCAGGGTGAGCCCAGGGGTGTTGGATAAGGCTTCGACATCGGAGGTGCGTTTTTGTGCGATTTTTGTGAGGATGGAAGGGGCGGAGGACTTGGCGGCTTCAGTGGTAATAGATTTGGACTTATCTGTGAGAGCGTCATATGGGAAGGGCGGCATCTCTGGGTCGTTCACTTTGGCATGGGGGTTCTCCTCCCAAGTGCCTCCTTTTAAGGACAGGAAATTCTTGAGGAGGCCTTCACCCTCCTCTGATAAGATGGATTCCGGGTGGTACTGTACGGCTTCGACGACATAAGTGCGATGACGGACGCCCATTATGACACCCGATTCAGATGTGGCACTAGTTGCCATGAGACAAGGGGGGAGGCTTAAGAGAGATGCGGAGAGGGAATGGTAGCGGGTGCTTTGGATTGATTGCGGCAGAGAGAGGAAAATGGAGCGACCGTCATGGATGACGGGGGACAGCTTTCCATGCTTTATTTCGCCGGCATAACTGAAAGGTAAAGTGTTATTTTGGTAATATAAGAAACACAATGACTGTGGACTGACCCGATCTCACCACCATATACATCGACGATACACTCCAAACCCATGCACACACCCATAACTGGGACTTTGCCTGCAAAATGCTTGATCGCGTCCCTTGACACACCCGAGTCAGTCTTCGGGTGTCCAGGACCTGGGCTGATGATAAGCCGGTTGATGCGGAGAAGGGGGAGCTGGTCTGCAGTGAGTGCGTTGTTACGGATGACAGTGACCTGTGTGCCGAGAAGTGAGAGTGATTGGTAGAGATTCCAGGTGAACGAATCGAAGTTATCGATCATCAACGTGTCTATATCGCCGGAGAGCGTTGCAGGCAGTGGAGCAGGCGTCATCTTGGCTTTGGACAAGTATGAAACGAACAGCGTTCTAGCAGCACTTAGTACTACTATTTAAACAGCTCAAGTCACGACGATCATCCAAATTAGATATTGATCATCTGCCGATTTAAAAGCCCGCTCGGCAAATCGCAATGACTGCTTCTTCGTTTCTCTTTGACTATTTCTTGAATTTGGTTCCTTTTTCTTCTAATCTTATTCTTTTGTCTTCTCGGGGACGAGGTCAGGGTAACATTTAAACAGCAGAGGTGCTTTCTTTCTTTTTCATGCCTTGTACATCTTCCGTTTTCGGCAGTCTCCATGTTGTTGCTGCGCTTCTCTGATTAGAATCAGTTTCAAGGGATTTGTTTCGTCTGACATGCCTCTTGTACGTACCTTCATATCAACATGAAACACTACTAGGAAAGGCAGAAGAACACATGCGCAGCAGCTTTGAAAGCTTACTTATGACGAGCAAGGTTTTTAGTGCTGCCGTGGTCCGGTCCAGAACCGTGGTTCGAACCGGACTTTTGGTCCAGTTCTGTGCGGTTCGGTCCAGGTGTCAGCCAAAACTGAACCATAGTACGGTTCTCGGTTGTGGCATAGACCGAACGGTTCTATGTTGGTTCGGACGCGTCCCGAACTTCGAACCGTTTACAACACTCATCTCCACTCCTACTTCACGGCAACATCCATCATCTGCAAGCTACTTGACATCGATGTTCCCCGACCTCATAATCGTCCGAGGACAACGATTTCGAGTAGCATGCTCATCTTTTGGCAAACTTCACGCCGCATGCCGAGCGGCCTGCACCCACGTCCGTATCCTACATGTAACAACCCCAACTCCATATCCACAACTAGCGACCATAGACTCATGCAGCTTACGCCGCTCTGTCAATACCCGCCGTCATCAGCCTAATGACAGGTGCCTTCGTCGCCCGTGGCTGGGAATATGAAAAGGTGGGTCACTCCTTATCACCTTGGTATTTGTTTCGTGACTCTATCCAGAGCCATAAGCGGACAAAATATCAAAGTCCTCTCCTGCCACATACCCACAGGCATTTTGGTGTCCATCAATTTCAAATCGAAGAGGCGCTGGAAATCAGCCATCCGAGTCCTATTATCCGACATATAGCGTAGGGCGATACTCTGACTTTCCGCATATGCTCGCGGACGCCATTCCTTCCTTTGCAGATCACCAGCCGCACGGGACATCCTTCGAGCTCGGTCGAATACTAGGGCATGGCGGAAAACTTGAAACATCATGGAATGAGTGGAATGAGCTCCTTGATCATGGAGCTGAGGCTTTCGGTGAGTGATCTGCTTCATATTTCCCTACATCTCCTCATTCAAGTTGGTCGTAGACCTGTCCTTCCCACCTATCCAAGGTGCGTGTCTTCCGAACTTCATAGAACCAGAAATACCGACGACACATGATCTAGCTAACTGTGGATCGACGAAACAAAACATCGTAGGCCAGTCATGATGTGATGAGGCCTCAAGGGACAGTAGATGCCCAGGTTCATGAGCTGGCGCTGAGCTTTCTGCTTCTCGCACATTAGGCCTATATACGCGTCCAACTAGGATAGTTGCCTTGCGCCACAGCGAAGCTGTTGACCATTTCACTGCCGCCATCACCGAAATTCATTTTCATGCTCAGCTCCATTTTTTACAGCTCTTCGAGTGGAACTTCCAGTTTCATAAACTTACTTGGTACAATGGTAGTAGCTCACACATTATAAACATTATAACACTACAGATTCTCGTCAAGCTTCTAGAGTGAACATTGAACGAGCCCTCGCCGCGGATAGGTGAGCCATCCTCGGACATGTTACTGCTACTCAACACCCGCTATTACCCAGCATCTTCCCACTGCCTCCAAATGCCACTAGTTTGGAACCCCCTGAACCTGACCGCTGCGAAAAGGTTCGGTTCCTGGTTCTCGCCCAACCGCCTCTGAACTGGACCGCGGCAGCATTAGGCCCGGCCCTGAGTTTTGCCTATTACATAAGTTTGATGGCTGCAACTTCGTTATTCAGACTATGCCAGGTGTGTTCCCCTGTTGTTAGAGCCTCAACTAGCGAGAGACGCAAGTTTGGAGTAGTGGTCCTCCACCAATCCGGTGCAGACCGTCGTCGCCCCATTGCAATTTGCCTGGAGTACACAACAATATCAAAATTGGCGCATCCAGTGGCCATGTACTAAGTTAGATGCACGATAACTGTCCTCTAGCTGCTTCGCGGATCACGCTCGTCACATAGAACTGTCTAACTGCTTCGCAGATCACGCTCCTCACATAGAACGGGAGCCTCTGGCCGTTCATGTACCCAGCCCGCAGAAGGCGCGCCACACACACAGCACAGCCTAAGCACATCAAATAAACTCAATGCAGGGTAAATTTCTTCACCCAGACGGACCGCCATGGACTTCACCCCAGCTTTCTCATCATCTTCCTTATCTTGCCCTAAGATCGTATAAGCACGTGTTGCATTCCTCAGTGCAAAACATATCCAGGTGAGTCACCTGACATGCGCAAATGTAGCTAATGAGGCACGGTCAGCAACTGGTAACAATACCGCCATTCTCCGCATTTACTACGAGCTCGACACAATTGCGACGGTCACGAGCACGCCCCAATGAACTGACCCATCGTTGGTACCCAGGATGGGACTCCTACACCAGCAGGAACCAGATGAGTTATTATACTTATCAATTCGAAAACCACACTGAGGAATAACGAAGACCAATATATCCAACGCTTCATCAACGGGTATGTCCCGGCCAAGGTATGGAACCTAATAACACCGATCATGCAACTAAGCATTGTTTGCCAGACACGTGTTAACATTACTTAGATGATCTACTCACGCTGCAGCGCCACCAGTTGAAAACTTTGAATACATCATGTACATGTAAAAGATGACAGCAACGAGCACAGCCAGGAGACCTGAAGCCACTGTCCTGGGACAGCTCCCGATGTGATCGTTCGGCCATTTGAACGTTCTATTTCACGTCAATTGGCGTCACTTAAGAGACCGTTGATATTCAGGACGAGCCAGGGACGTACCTGCTCTGCGATCAAAGTCACGGTCAAGCATGTTATCTATGACACCCTGCGTTGTGGGCAAGTGTGGCCAGCAATGCATAGAATATGAATTTCTTCACAACTTCACTCATGGGCATCGCCACATGATAGGCTACCGACACTGCCCAACATGAAGCCCCCTGAAGCCCTAAGCTATGTAGGCATGATGAGTTCTGATCAGTGAACAGGTACTCTACGTCATCTTCCGGCTTACTAAAGGGCCAAACATTTACTCGCTCTCCCTAGACCGACGATCTTGACTTGGAGGGCATCGTGACAAATTTACCGGCGGAGGTAGACAATAAGAAACACCAACGATGCTCACACCCACGTGAACGCGTGTTGCATCAGCTTATCCTATACACTGGCGGCATACGACCGGTTACTGCTCATTCCGCCAGATCACTTGTTCGACTCGCCATAACTCACACGATTCCGTCCCTACGTGGCAATTTAAACTGATACATACATCTAGTGGTGGCCAGTTGTACATAGGCCAGCGATCTGATTCCTCCTGATGGGCCCATGTCCGAACTTGTGGTAACCGATAAATGCGGTGATCTCTATCACATCGGCTAGAAACGATCTTTTGTCGCTTGGGGCTCGCTTGGACCGTTGGTTCTTCGGAGGAGCTGCCCGAATGGAGATCTCAAGAGCAGCAGAAAACTGCCTAAAGCTGCTCGTCTTATTCAAAACGCTTTTTGACAGCCTGCGTTGTGTCTTGATTAATTGTTGCGTCAGGACATGTCGCCGCCGGTACAGTAGAACGTTGGTCTCCCGCAGTGTAGGTAACTTCCTGCATTGCTTTACAGATTTGAATTTCGGTTATTAATCCTCAAGAGTCGAGCTAGGATTTGGAAGGCAGCGTGAACTCATCTGCCGAAGTTCAAACGGTTGCTCTTGCACCTATCTGTAAATTGCTAAAATCCGTTCTGGAGGTGAAGCCATGCTCCCTCCACAGATTCCTGTAAGTCATGCACTACAATCTGATTTCTTATTCCCCAAAAACGTGGCTCGCTCCTGGAGTATCAGTTCTCCCGCTGTCGCTGGGCTCAAATCTGCTGCTACTCGACAGCACCTGACAGCACTCGACCTCGTTTCTGTCACGTTGTGAGTTAAACGATTTACCGATTGTGTTGTAAATTAGCCGAGGTCAAGCTGTCAAACTTTTACAAACATACAGCAAATCATGCCCCGCTTGGTATATGACGATGCCCATCAGTCTGTCAGAATAATTTTCCGATTTTGAATGACGCACAACATGAAGAACGTGCGTCAAACGAGTAATATTTTGGTGGTATGAGGATATGTCCCGCATTAGACCCTAGTAAAGCCCGCACTGCGTACGCCGCGTACTCTGCGGACCGCCGTGATCCATTCTGGTCCATTCCTCAGGGGTTATTACTTCCGTGTGCCCTGGACCGTATTAGGCGGTATTCCATCAAGCAGGCGAGTTTAAAAAGCTAAATCCGTGTGTATTTATTGGAATTGCAGTTGGTTTCGAACGTTGTACGGTTGGCGCCTCGTCCTTCAAAAACCCTCAAATATCGTGGGACCAGTCCGAAGGACCTTGTCGGTTCTTCAATGCAGCTTGCCGGTAGGAACTGGTGGGAACCACCAATAGTCGTCCCTTGTCATTATCTGTATAGGCACAGCCCAACCTGGCACGTTGTGCCACGCATCTGTGATACTGCAAGAGACTGAACAGGAAAACGTTCAACAGCCTTGCATAGTTCATACGCATCTAAAGGGTCGACTTCCCGCAAAGGTTGTGTAGAAGAGCACATCTGTAAATTTTGATAGGTTGATGGGGACGGAGAGATATGCTGATAATCTATAAACCGTGACAGTTCGATCGTGTAATTTACCGCCATGGATGCCGAGGCTCCGATAACAGCTTTGTATTCACTGATTGTGACTGGCGAATAGCTGGAACTGCAAGCGCCCGCTCGTCGGTGTTGAAATGGAAAAGACTGTTAAAAATTCGCATTCGCAATCTATCGCAGCAGTACTGATGCAGGGTCAGCCTTGGACCTGAGGCTCCGAGCTAAGACAGCTGATAAGAGAATAAAATACAATTTTTTACTTACGTTTGGTTTGATGTGATTGCCCCTCAGCGGGTCCGCCAGGTGACATGTTTGTGTTCTCGAGCGGCAGAAACAAAGGCCTGTGATTTTGAAAGAGGAAAGTGAATATGGAAAGGACGGAAGAAGCTTTATGCGCGAGAAAGTCGATCAGTTATCACGAGAAAGCAAGGCTGATATTAGACTCGTAACCATCTGCCCACGCGCGATGTTGACATAGGATCCGTGGTAGTATATAAGCCAGGCTTGTCACGAGTCTAGGCTAATATTATGGGAAACGATCAGAAGGTTACTGCGGCGTGAAAACACACTGAATCACCCCAAATCAGAATACCTGTCTTGTGGAGGGGGTAGAGTGTCCCTCCTCGGATCTACAATAGTGCGGAGCTGTTGAGATGTATCGCCATGTGCTGACTTGCCCTCAGCACGTTGTGCTATGCCGATTGCTGTGCAATGTGCGTGAGCAGCTATGTCAGGACAGTGTGATGTGCCTTGTAGCTACACGAGCGTCGCATTGAACGGAACCGACATGGCCGTACACTGCCGCCGGCCTATTTTTAGCCAAATTTGGAGCACTGCCCGTGACAACGGCCTATTTATCGCAATGTAAATGTACAACAACCTACGACTAGTCTGCGACTGCGTCCCATTTCTCTTTCGTTCCTCTTAGCTTCTTTCGGTTTCTTTAATTTCTTTTACAGTAATCTCATTTTTTTGTCTTCTCCCGGGGCCGGCCCACGTTGACACTTAGTATATTGCCTTTCTTTGCATTTTCATTGTCTTTCCGTTGCAACCCTCCAGGTACTTTGTTGCTGCGCTTTTCCAGAATCTGTTTCGAGAGATTTGTTTGCGTCTGGCACGCCTCCTGTACCTCCACATAATCCTGAAACACTAGGAATTCCTATGGCTACATCGTTGAAAGCAGAACTGGACACATGGGCAGCAGCTTTGAAGGCTTATGATGAGGGGGATTTCGGGAAGGCCTTGGATTCATTTTCGGTGCGTTCCTTGTCCAATTGAAACTTACCAGCTGTTCAAATACGCGTTGCACCAATAGCGCATTGCGGATTCCTCTAAAATCCTCACGAACATGGGCCTAATCTACGCCACGATCGGTGAGCATGAGGCTGCAGTCGAGCAGTTCATGGCTGCTACAAGTCTCGATCCGTTCCTCGCTATTGCGTACGTCACACTTCAAATTCTTGCCTGTTTTATCATTTTCACCTTAAACTGACAAAACTTCTCGGGAATAGCTACTTTCAATGCGGGGTGTCTAACTTTTTACTGAACCGATACGACGTTGCTCTCCAAAACTTTGACGATGCGCTGCTTTATCTTCGTGGGAACCAAGCCATGTCAGTGTTCTTTGTTAGCTCTGCTATGTATTATTGTTCTAATTATCCTGCAGTAATTATGAACAAATCGGCTTGAAATTCAAACTATTCTCACCTGAAGTGCTCTTCAATAAAGGCCTTTCTCATCTTTACCTGGGCTACCCGGCTGAGGGACTAGCTGAGATGGAGGACGCGCGCAATCAGAAGGTGACCGACGAGCACAATGTAATTGATGATGCCATTAGAGATCAAGGAGATGGATATACGGTCTTTAGTATTGTAGGTCATTCTCCTCATTTTCCGGTGACGATACTTAATGGTGCACGTTTCTAGCCTGTTGGCGTGCTGTACCGCCCCTCGGAGAATAAGCTCAAAAATTCCAAGAGTAAAGACTACCTTGGGAAAGCGGTACGTCTCCATCTAGTTTATAAATGGATCTTCGCTAAATCCCTGTTGTACAGAGACTTGTTGCAGCATCAGACGCCACTGATGCATTCACTGAATTCACTGGTGTCAAGAAACTCAAGGAAGAGCGTGAGAGAGCAAAAGAAAGAGATCAAGAAAGGGACGATGATGGGTTGAGGAGAAGTGCAACTGTTCCCCCGCCACGTATGCTCTATTCTTGCCTACTCTCGATTTTCTTGATGTTCATAACCTGTCAGGTACTGACCCCATCGGCCGGCCTAGCATCGAGCGCTCTAAAACAACGAACGCGAGTCCAAGGCCCATTACTCCTGCCTTCCTGTCTACTGCCGATATGGCACTGGCCCTGCCCCCCACATCAAGTTTGCCGAGGAGCAACACCATCGCACCTTCGCGCATCAATATTTCCACCTTCACTTCTAGTCGCCCTTCAACCGATGATGCACCTGCCCTGTCACCCACATCACCTTTGGTGAGGAACAACTCCCTTGCACCTTCGCGCAGCAACAGTACCATTCGTCCCACGACCCCTTCAGGCGTAGCTGCGTCGAGAGGACTCACTATAAGGAAAAAAGAACCTCTGCCCAGCCAGCTTGTCAATCAACCTGGGGCCCTCTTTCAGCCTTCATTTGCGCCACAGTCCTATCCTGATCTGCCACAGGTGCCGAAACAATACCAACAGCAGCTATATCAAAACCAGCCGCTAGCACGTAATCAGTCCCAGCAATCCCAGCCGTATCAAACGCAGAGTCTTCCCGACAATGGATATCAGGCACCGCCAACTAGCCTCCAGCCTAGCCTGCCCGTACCAAAGGCGCCATTCGTGCTCCGCGCCGCTCCTCCTTCTCAAGAGGGTAGGTGTTATTTTGAAGCCGTTTTTTATTTTACATTGACCAAAATTTCTAGCATCGGCTCGACAGCCAGATTTCTTTGATGAATACATTGGCTCATACACCGAAGATTATTCACGTTCCGTCGTGCCAGGATCGCTACCCAACTTAGGCGTGGATCGTGTGGCATTGTGGCCTCAGGGAAGCGCACAGTCAAGTCCAGGGGTTACGGGCTCGAACTTGAGCGGTGGTTCGACGATTCAGCGGATGCCCTCACGCAATGCGCTCGGCAACCAGTATTTGCAGGGGTCCTTGAACTCTGAGGCGCCAATCGGTGTCAATATCTCCCGCGCCGGTGGGGGAAGCCTGCGTCGGAAACCAACCAGACGACCGACGCAGAGGCGGCCGAAGACAACGTATGAGGAAGAGGAGGAGGGGTATGTGAGTGGGGAATACGACGATCCCTATGAATTGTCGAATATCCGTGTCAAGGTTTGTTCCATCGCATCCTTCGTGATATTCTGGCGGCTTATCGCATTCGTTGCAGTTGCACTACCAGGGTGATGTGCGTGGAATGACTCTCACGCCTGACACGTCGTTTGAAGAATTCGTCGAGCGGGTGACGAGCAAGTTCGGCACTGCTATGGATGGTCTGGGTCTCAAGTTCAAGGATGAGGATGATGTAAAAGTGACACTAAGAGACGGAAGCGATTATGAACTTGCCATCGAGACTGCACGAGCGAGCGCGAAGGGGAAGGGAGAGGGGAAGCTGGAGATTTGGTGCACAGATATGTGAGACGGTACTATGTACTGGCTCTCGCTATCTCTTTGCCGGTTTTATTTTGGATTAATCTGGACGCATGTCGTATGCCTAATGTTTTGCCCTTCTATCTATTACTGTTGTACCAAGTATCTACTTACAATATTTGTCTTGGCATCTGTTTTCCGGGTTGTCGAGGTTGCCGAATAGGAGGTTGTCTCAACTTGTACTCAGTTCGGTGTTTATATCGGAACTTTTGTGCTCAGAATTATTCTCCACTGAGTTGCTGAGACTGACCTTTCTCATCGTCGCTTTCTCATTGTCGTTTACCGGACACCATCATTGCCCAAGGGTCAACTACACTGAACTATTTTTTTACGACGGGAGTAGGATTCTCGCTCGGACTGAGTAGTCATTGACCCATGGTTTCGGTTCCTCTCATTGGACGTCTCAAGGGGCACGAATACGCAGCTCTCCTCGGGGGTTTCTTCTTCCTAGTCTTCGAGACTGCCATCAGCTTCATTATCATGCTCCTCCCCATTCCCATCATCCAGTGGTTCTACAACCGCTCACGTACCCTCTTTCACCGTTTCTCCGTGAACCCTGCAAAAGGCAAGTCTAAAGCCGAAGATGTTGCTGATGCTATCGGGAAGGCGAAGGATTTTGGAGAGCTGTGTCATTATTGGGGCTACACGCATGAGGAACATGTTGTTTTGACAAAGGATGGATA
Source organism: Suillus lakei (assembly GCA_016628065.1). Classification (NCBI taxonomy): domain Eukaryota; kingdom Fungi; phylum Basidiomycota; class Agaricomycetes; order Boletales; family Suillaceae; genus Suillus; species Suillus lakei. The sequence goes on along the minus strand of JABBWA010000064.1, from coordinate 242,243 downwards.
CTTATTGGGCTTGCATAGGCTCCCGACGAAGAGGGGGCAGAGGAAGCGAAGTCCTGGGACGAGCACGGGAAAGCCAGTGGTGTATCTGCATCATGGGTTGCTCATGAACAGCGAAGTATGGGTTTGTTTAACAAACGCTGAGAGATGCTTGCCGTTTGTCCTCGCTGAGCAAGGTGCGTACTATTATTGTAATATTCTGCGACACATCATGATGCTGAGTTAATGATAGGCTTCGACGTATGGATGGGCAATAACCGAGGCAACAAGTACTCCAAGAAGTCGGTTCATCATGATCCCGAATTCGGTCAAGTTTTGGAACTACAGCCTCGACGACTTTGCCTGGCATGATATTCCTGATTCTATTCAGTATATCCTGGACATCACCAAGTCGAGTCAGCTTGAGCTATGTTGGTTTCAGCCAGGGCACCGCGCAGGCATTTGCTGCGCTCAGTATTACATCCACAGTTGAATGAGAAGGTGAACGTCTTCATTGCTCTTGCACCTGCTATGAGCCCGGCAGGATTAGCTGCTCCTCTTGTCGATGGCCTCATGAAGGCTTCGTGAGTGCACTGCCTGACTGCCATTGTCTGTCTTTCAAACTTGACATATTCTAGCCCGACATTGATGTATCTGTTCTTCGGACGCAGAGCCATTCTGTCTTCTGCAACGACCTGGCAAGCCATCCTTTACCCACCCATCTTCACAAGCGTCATCGACACTTCCTTGCGTTTCCTCTTCAACTGGGACAGTCAGAACATCACATATCTCCAGAAGATCGCCGCATATGCCCATCTCTACTCCTTAGCGTCTGTCAAGTCCGTTGTGCACTGGTTCCAGATCATGCGTGAGGGCGCGTTCCAGATGTATGACGACGATGTCAGCGCGTTTGGCTCTCCTGGTGGGCGTGCCTACCGACCTGCGAGGTTTCCGACGAAGAATATCGTCACACCAATCGTGTTGTTGTACGGAGACAGGGATAGCCTTGTTGATATACAGATGATGCTCAAAGAGCTCCCAGGACCATACGAGTGTCAAGCGTCTGGATGGATATGAACATTTGGACATCCTTTGGGGGAAGGATGTTGATAGGGATGTTATTCCGGAAGTTGTGAATGCCTTGAAGGTGTACTGCGACGACTCATGCGGAAGTCCGGACAAGTTCAAGGATGGGTTCAAAGTCTTTGAGAGGTAATCATAGAGTAAGGGGACATTTATATTCATTGATAGCGGACGCTGGACTTTCCTTTCCATGTTCCTTCAGGTATAAATACAAATTTGATAATGTAGTATTGATCAATGGTAATGGTATATATGGGATCTTGACGATATAATGGCAACTACCGACAGATCATGGATCTTCGCTGACTGGCTCTGTGCGTCTTTTAGATTTTTTGGACCAGCTTTCCACTTACCATATGTTTCCGCGTCATCCTTAGGCCTGGAGGCTTCGTCGGATGTGATGTGGAATAACGAAGGGAGATGGATCAGTGCCATCGTGTTGCGCCTTGTACTGCTCGATGACATCTCCAACCAGCAAATTTCCGGCTTTCTGGACCTTCTCGTCAGTGAGGCTCACAACAAATGTGTCCTTGTCCTTGATGGTGCTAAATTTGATGTATGCTGGGTCGTTCTCGTTGCCAAATCGTTGCTTGCTTGTTGAGTCGAAAGTCTTGGCCATATGAGAAATTATATCTTCGTCTCCGAACTGTGATCCACAGAGTTTCTCTACGGCCCCTAAGCAACCATGCTCACTTCAGAACAACCACAAAAGAGTACCTTGGACCATGTCCGCGCCGTTTGCCCGTGACTCCTCAATGTACTTCTTGGCGCACCGATGCATGAAGTCAGCGGGGACTTGCACGACAGTCTTATTCCGTGGAAGGGCCGGGACGTCCCGGTCCGTGACGTGAGAGGACGCCATCGTTTTGGGACGAAGATGAAGCTTCCACCTTTGTACGACTGAAAATTAGTGAACTAGGTAAGGACCGGTGGGTTGCGGGAACCGACCATTCCAGCTTCACCCTAGACTGGTGACCAGCCCCTCTATGAGGCAAGCCATCGAGCTTCACCCAGCCGTTATCCTCAATTTCCTCTTCGATATATTCCCACGTTGCTTCGGCACCTACGGCACGCACAGTGCCATTTGGGTTGTAGCATATGATGGACAGTATTTTGCAATCTCCTCCGACGTGTTCTTGGGCCGGGAATCTGTGTCCGAGTAAATCATCAATGAACTACCACATGTTTTGTGACATGTATGATGATTCAGGCCTCAGGGTTTGATCAGCGCCGTCTGTAGGCACACAGGAGACTGTGATACTTCTAATGTAGCCCTCACATATTCCAGAAGAGGGCATTGTGAGAAATACGAGACGATGAGCAACGGAATAGATTCCTGTCGACAGTCGATATAAATCCGACACACAAAGTAGACTACTGTAACTAGTTGGGTATATAAGCTATCTGCCGCGTGTACTACATGCGTCGTACACGAGGACGCTCACTTGGATATTCCAACAGGCATATCATATTGTGCAAAAGGTGAAATAAATGACATGTTTGACAATTCGAAAGGAAACTCAGATAAGAGTGTAAAATTACAACCTCAAGAAACCACAGCATGCGGTGGACTCACAGCATAGCACAAGAGTAAGGTGACTCCACAGAACAACTAGGCTTCTTCCTGCTCATCGTCGTAAACTACTACTGCTGGAGTTCTGTGAATGCAATCAGAATTCTGAAACGAAGATGTCAGACTCTGAACTTGCCGTATTTCCGCTCCCTATGATGCACAGGTCAGGCTAGCAATGTCTAGTGATGTTCTGGCCTGGCTTGGCTCAAAAGCCGTGGCTTTGGCCTGGCTTCAGATGGCTTAGGCTTGCAAAAAATCCAGGCCAGGCCAAAGCCGCCAGTGACGGTGTCACAAGTACCTTTAACGAACCATTATTCTTTCCTCAATCGCCCTAAGAATCCTATGAAGTGCCAACACCCAGCGCCTACGAATGACCCTAAGATATGAGTAAACCTTCCTACGGCAACTATTCCCCTTGCCAGATCAACCAATGTCTTTGAAGTAGTAGACTTGCCCACAGAAGAGGCTGATGATGAAGACAACAACGTCTTCTATGAGTTACCAGATGAAGAAGAGTTCTATGACTGTGATTAAACTATGTTCGTTTCAATGTCACGTGACTTGATAAGATTAGATACCAGACTCAGATAAGATATGATTAGTAGTTACAATTAGATTAGATAACATCACGTGATCCTTCCATGACATTCTACAACCTTCTATGGTATGACTCTGTTTCTATTTTATGATTGGCTAGTTAGTTAGTACTCAGATTCAGTCTCCACCTCAATAGTAGTATATAGTCAGGACTGTTTGTAGTCAGTAGTTCTTTAGTTCAAACCTCTTGTATCTGCATTGCAGCAATCCGAGATGTCCCTGCTCATATCCTCTACTTTGTTGTGATAACCTTTGTTTGAGTCCTAGTCTCTGCCCCAGTGTGAAAACATTTAAAGGGTTGTGACAGACGGCCGGCTTTGGCCTGGCTCTGGCCTGAGCTGCGGCCCGAGCACTGTAAATGCAAAATTGCAGGAGCAAGAGTCGGTGACGCACTGGGAGTTCAATTGTGCATCAACTCTTGAGCGATAAGCCAAGGCAAACAATAAATTTGTTTGATATTTATGCTATGTGAATGATGAATTAATGAAGCAAGGAATTATGGTGCATAATAAAGGGGAGTGGTGGGTGGGAGCAAAGAACGATGGTAAGTACCAGTGAGGATGTGTGAACTATGCCAAACTCGATGTTGTTGGATGATTGAAAAGTGAATGAAGAAGAACATTGTGTGTCCGCTCAGCTCGTGTGGTGCCGGGATACTCTGACAGGCTATGAAACCCGGCACCTGTACATGTCAAGATATGTATGAACTTGAAGTACTCACCAGCTGGAGGCAGACAGGGACAATGAAAACATACATGACAAGGTGCCAATGAATGCGGACGCCACGACACGGTCGACACCAGCACAGTGCAAATGAATGCAGATGAATTGTGTGATAACGGATACGGACAAACGCAGACATGTGCAAACGAATATGTGTGACCAAACAAGCATGAATGAGCCATTGTCAAAGAAGTACAAATGAATGCAGACAAATTGTGCGACAATGGATGTGGACAAATGCAGACATAAAAGAAATATGTGCGAGTAGGTGTGGTGCTGTGCGCTCAAGTTGTCAGTTCAAGAGCGCAAGTGCAATAAAGTGGAGAGAACACGCACCAACGTACCATCCAACAGTAGTCAGTAGTAGCATCTAGCTAATGTCAGTACACTGGACAGTCCTAAATGCCAGAATAATCACTATTTGGGGAAGTCACATAGCCAGAAAGCACTACATCTAGCACTCAACAGGTCAAACTAGACATGGAAAACAAATGTAAGTCGCACTCTGTAAAGGCTTAATACATGCTTACGAGCTGTGGCTTGGGCCGTCGGCTTTGGCTTTTCAGAATCATAAGCCGGGCCAAAGCCCTGGTCAGGCCATGACATTGGCCCAGCTCGGCTTGGCCTAATCAGGCTCGGCTTTGGCTGGCCCATGGCCTGAAGCCAGGCCATGCACATCACTATTTGTATCACAGGTTCTCAAAGATGGATGTCATGATTTTTACTACAGCAATGGCAAAAAAGTGTTGAAGTTGACGGAGGAATTTCAACGCTTGATTCCTGTCAATGGCCTTATTCTCATAGCCACGGTTGTATGATTATTTTAATTCATTTTATTACCACTGCTGATCAGTCTCCACAGGCAAAGGGCGTTTTAACTGGGTTCTGCGAAACCGGTACAGACAAAGTCCTGGATCTTTCTGCTGATCAATGCAGATCTGATTTCAACTCCCTACAAAAATCCATTGATACATTGACAGATATCCCTGAGTGTCGTTGAGAGCTTGATGAGATGTTGGAGGAATGGGCCAAGTCTGGCATGATGAATGGGGTTTGCAATGATTTGGACGGTGGCTCAGCCGAAGGGGATGTCAACATCATTATGTAGTAGGCTTTAGTACTAGTCTTCTCAATTGCATCATTACTGTGTGGTCTATCCAATTGTCTCTTGTTTGTCTAAGTCTGTCTACATTGTTTAAGTCTGTCTACATTGTCTAAACCTGTCTACATTGTCCAACCTGTCCCGTCTGTCCATGCTGTGCCTATTTGTACTGATTGTAATACTCTGTGACAGGCTTGTGACAGGCTTGTAAAGAGGGGACTTTGTTGTAGATTTGTGCTATTTGTACAAGCCTGTACAATCTTGTACAATGACCCCCTAGTTAGCTGATGATCACTTGCTGTGAGCAACTGGATGTTCAAAAAGTTGCAAACATACTTCCAGTCACTTGGTATTAGCTTCAGTCGACCAGACAGCCACTGGTGAGCACCAACGACTGACAAAATCCTCACGTGCGCTCACAGATGCTTTAGCAATAAAGCTGCTGCAGATGGTGCTGTGTCATACTTCATTGATCATCCTGTGTCATCCTGTGTGTCCTGTTTTGCATGCGGCACTGAGTGCAATGTTCCATTCAACCCATTTGATATGGAGCATCGTGCCAGGCAAAAGCAAGTGTTCTGAAGCACCTTGGGAATTCTTGCTCTGCCTCATGCATTTTCATTCATACTGACCAAGGTAGCTCTTTACTTGCTTTAGAAGGTCCATTACTTAGGTGCAACAGGGAACATGGGTCTCTGAGCAGCAAGAATTCAGCAAGACATTCACTGTCCGATGGTATCATCAGGCTGCATGTAACCAAGTCGAAGTTGACATCATGTTGTATAGGGGCCTCCTCCCCAAACCACAATGGATAGATACAGAGTGAAGTAGTTTTACAAATAGTTGCCAATCATATTGGTGTTTACCAGATGAACTAGCTTTATTCTTGATGTTATGCACCGTCCATGTAGACACATTGAAAATCACCGAGAAACTCACACCCAAGCATTCCGCCGAAGGATCTGTGTATTATGTGATGGAGGTCAAAGTCATTCTTCTTTTTGGTTTGACAGAATTGAAGGCTGTGATAAGCTGGGCTGATGGGGTAAGTCATCAGTTTCCCGATGACATTGCTAGTGATGTGCATGGCCTGGCTTCAGGCCATGGGCCAGCCAAAGCCAAGCCTGATTAGGCTAAGCCAAGCTGGGCCAATGTCACGGCCTGACCAGGGCTTTGGCCCGGCTTATGATTCTGAAAAGCCAAAGCCGACGGCCCAAGCCACGGCTCGTAAGCATGTATTAAGCCTTTACAGAGTGCGACTTACATTTGTTTTCCATGTCTTGTTACAGTAGCCCCATCATTTTCTCACAGACACTGCCTCCATCACCACATGTTCACCTTCTTGATTGCCGTCTCTCTTCTTGATTGCCGTCTCTCTTCTTGATTGCCGTCTCTCTTCTTGATCACCATCTCTCTTCTTGATCCCCGTCTATCTTCCTTTTCCCAGCATCACTGCGGAGCTGCGCTCCTTATCTCTGACATCATTACCCTTTGCCCTACCTTCCATTTGTAGTAGTATTACATTGTTCTTCCTTGGTCCATGCATCTCTTCTGAATACATATATAAACCCTACCTTGTACAACTGTATTCTTTAACTTAATCTACTTGGTTCTCACCAATACCTGATCTCCTGAGGGAGCATATACACTTGAACTCTAGCTTCTGAGGAAGGCTAGCCATTGAAACAATTAGACATGTCTCGGTTCTATCCTTGACAGTCTAGAAGCTCTACACGTGATCTCCTTTCTTGGAGCGTAGAGAAGAACTATCCAAGTCCGTAACAAAAGATTAAGTTCCTATTGATACCCCTCTATCTAGAGCGGGCCCCTACCATTGAAACTGGAACCCAGAAGAGAAGGTGAGATGTCATATACGTCAAGCAAGAAACGACAAGTCTTTACACAGGCTTTTGGACAGACAAGTAGTCCTTACCCTAGATCACCTGTAGAACGATCCACTTCAAGAGAAGCCCATGTTTTTGGATCCCTAGCAGGACCATCAACCAATACCTCCCCATTTGCAAGTCTAGGATTACCAGCAGTAGTCCAGCAAAAACCCATCGTACCAGTAGACCATGATGAAGACATTCCCGAAGCACCACCCCTTGAACAAGAAACCTGGGCAGACGCTTCAGCTCCTCCCCCAGACCCATACAAATCTAGTTCAGATTCAGATTCAGACTCAGACGCAGACTCCGACGACGAAATGCCAAAACCTTTTGAAATCAAGATTAGTCAGCCAATCGACTATGATGGAAACAGAGATAACGCCTCTAAGTTCCTTGCACAAGTCAGCCAGTACCTAGACATCAATGACGAAATTTACTCCACCAACAAGAAGTGAATCATCTTCCTTCTTTCCTTCATGAAGACTGGGTCTGCAGCAACCTGGATGGAAGACTTCCTCATCCATGTCCATGACGTCAATATCCTTTCCCTGAATGCAGCCATTAATGGATATGGAACATGGGATGATTTCATTAGGAAGTTCAAAGAATGCTTCTATCCTATTGACGAACCAGGAACAGCCCTTTATCAGCTTCATAACCTGAAGCAAAAGGAAGACCTTAGCGAGTATAATGCTACCTTCAGACAGCTCTGTCAATGAGCAGGAATCTACAACTTCGCTGTTATGAAAGACTACTATCTACATGGTCTAAAGCAAGGATTGCTTTCGAAGCTCTGTAATTCAGGAGATATCCCTGACAACTTTGACGACTTAACCATGAAAGCTATCAGGATAGAGAACGCTTATCAGCTTCTCCAAGGATACCATTCCCAAAACCAGAACCAGAACCAACGATCCTCCCGATTCACCCCGAACCGAAACCATGATTCCAATGCTATGGATGTTTACCATACTCAAGTAAACTGCCTCAGTGAAAAAGAACAAAAGGAATTCATAAGGAAAGGTCAATGCTTCACGTATGGGAAACCCGGTCATAGAGCCAATGACCAAGAATACCACCCTTGAAACAGAGATGCCAGAAAGAATAACTATGGAAAGTCACAGGTAAGGCGTGAAACCCCTGATGATGAAAACCGAAGGACCAAAACCAGAGACAATAGAAGAGGAAAGCAACTGGTAAGGCAAGAAATGCCTGGTGATGAAACTTCCACCAGCAAGATTGAAGATCTCAACGATGAAGACGACATCACTCTCAGACGTGTGGATTTTTGAATCTGGAGCCTGCCACAATGTCAGCCACTCCATGTATAGATGTATGTATTGCACAGAATGTAGGAAAGACTAAAGAATTAAGGGTCCCGGCGACCATCTTCTCCTCTGTACATCCCGATAAATCATTGCACACAACCACTGTTGTCGACTGCGGCGCTGGAGCGACATTCATTCATTGGATGTTCGTCTGAAAACATAAAATCCCCATCCACCCATTCAAAGAACCATGGAAAATCCGAAATGCAGATGGACAGATCTCCAAGAATCCCATCACTCATTATTGTCATCTTGCAATCAAGATTGATGACCAACTCATGATAGGAAAATTCAATGGCATGAATATGAGCGACCAAGATATGATTCTTCTTGGAAAACCCTGGCTTACTGCCATGAATCCTGACATCAATTGGACCCAAGACACCCTCCGACTCCCTTCCACGAAAAGATCCTTACAACTCGAAGAAATCTTCCGAAAGAAGTGGGGATTATCCCCAAAACTTTCCCCAAAACAGAAAGTTACTATCAAAGATGAAGAAGATCCCAAGAAGTTCTCCCCACAACATTCTCCTCTGCCCATGAATGGGAAACGCACACTAGAACGAAAGAAGCAGAAAGAAGAAGAAGAAGTCTTTTACAATGCTGAAGAAGACTTACCACCACCTCTCCTACCTGATCCCAACAAAGACCCACTTCCCCAATATGAAACTAAGGAAGACATCTGGGACGATATCCCTACCGAACCCCTCTTTGCTCGAAAAGTCGACGACGTCACAACCTATCAGATTAATGACGATGAAATCCTGATAGAATATGCTCAAGATGGCTCCGCTGTCACCATCATTGAGAATCTCTCCTTTGACACACCACTTACATGTGACAGAACCTCTCGAACCGAAGTTTGCCATGCAGCCACCCTCACTCCTCTCCGAAACTCCTGGATTCTCGCACAATGAGTTGATGAAGAAAATGTTAAAACTAGTAACAAAGCACAAGAATTTGCTCTCAAAGACACTCAAGAGAAGCAGAAGAAATCGTTTGAAGAACTTGTTCCCACTTATCTCCACGACTTCGCTGATGTTTTCGCCAAAGATGGCTTAAACCAACTTCCTCCTTCACGACCTGGTGTCGACCATCAAATCAAAACAAAACCTGGATTCATTCCCAAATCCGCGAAAACCTACCCCTTATCCCCGAAAGAAACTGACACTGTGAAAGCTTTCTTAGATGAACATATCGCGAAAGACTTTATCCAACCATCAAAATCACCACAATCTAGCGGTTTCTTCTTTGTCGGCAAGAAAGGGGGTTCTCTTAGACCCTGTCAAGATTATTGTTACATTAATGAATGGACGATAAAGAACGCATACCCACTTCCTTTGATCCCACCCCTTATCGCTAAACTCTGAGATGCAAAATACTTCACGAAGATGGACGTCCGATCCGGATATAACAACATCCTTATCCATCCTGATGACCGCTGGAAAGCGGCATTTACAACTTCATATGGACTTTTTGAACCGAAGGTCATGTTCTTTGGGTTGTGCAATTCACCAGCAACCTTCCAAGCGTACATGAATCAGACCTTCCAGAAAGAAATCAATGAAGGATGGATGATCGTCTACATGGACAATATTCTTATCTTCTCAAAATCCCTCAAAGAACACCAGAACCATACCCGTCGAATTCTCAAAATCATCCACAAAGAAACCCTTTTCTTGAAACCCGAAAAATGCTCCTTTGATGTACAAGAAGTTGATTATCTTGGAATGATCATCCGTCCTGGACAAGTTGCCATGGATCCCGCCAAATTATCCGGTATTAGCGATTGGGCAGTCCCTACTTCTGTTAAAGAAGTTCGCTCATTCCTTGGATTCTGCAATTTCTACCATCATTTTATCTCCCATTACTCCGACATTGCCCGACCCTTGATTGATCTTACGAAAAAAGACATTCACTTCCAATGGATGCAAGCCTGCACCAATTCCTTCCAGAAACTAAAGAAATGTTTCCTTTCTGAACCTGTCCTTCATAACCCTGATCATTCCCAACAATTCGCCCTCGCAACTGATGCTTCCCTTGTCACTACCGGTGCAGTCCTTCTGCAGACCGATGAAAATAGCGCTTATCATCCTTGTGGATATTTGTCACAATCCTTTAACCCCGCTGAATGCAACTTTCAGATCTATGATAGAGAACTCCTTGCCATCATTCGTGCCCTGAAAGCTTGGCGTCATTATTTGGAAGGAAACCCTCATCCTGTAGTTGTCTTTACCGACCACCTGAACCTCCTCTACTTCCACTCCACTCAGAATCTCACCTGTCGCCAAGCATGTTGGCAATTAACCCTGAATGAATTTGATCTTGAACTCCACCACATTCCAGGGAGCAAGCTTGCTGCCCCTGATGCCCTTTCCTGTCACCCTGATCATGCTCTGGATAGCTGTGATAACCATGACATCACCCTTCTCCCCGATTCCCTTTTCGCTTGACTTGTTGATACCGACCTCGCTAACGCTCTGAAATCCACTGATCCCCTTTCTGATCCTGTCCTCCTCGCTGTGCAACAGGCCCTTGATGGTCTTAACGCTCCCCCCATGAAATCCTCGCTCTCTGACTGGCATTTTGATGACAGTACCTTGTTCTATAAGGACCATGCTTATGTCCCCGCTCCTCTCCGCCGTCATATTCTCTCTCTTCACCATGATCATCCCACGGCCGGTCATCTGGGTCATTTTAAAACCGAAGAACTTGTGAAACGCAATTACTGGTGGCCTGGTATGGGTACCTTTATCTGACACTACATCTCTGGTTGCACCCTGTGTCAGCAAATGAAGTCTGACACTCATCCTTCCTCCCCTCTGCTCTCTCTGATCCCCTCCGCTGCGCTTCGCCCCTTCTCGCAGATCTCTGTCAATCTTATCACTGACCTCCCTGAGTCTGGGGGCTTTGATTCTGTCATGGTCGTGGTAGACCATGGCCTTACAAAGGGGGTAATTCTATGTCCCTGCAAGAAAACTATCACCGCTGAAGGAGTCGCTCAACTCTTCTTCAAGAAAGTCTTCCTCCAATTTGGACTTTACGATAAAATCATTTCTGATAGAGGACCGCAATTCACCTCTAAATTCGCAAAAGAACTCAGAAAACTCCCTTGACTATCAAGTCGCCCTTTCTACCGCATATCACCCTCAGACTGATGGACAGACTGAATGTCTTAATCAGGAACTTGAAACCTACCTCCGCATCTATTGTCGAACCAATCCTTCTGAATGGGTTAAACATCTTCCCATGGCAGAATTCATCCATAACCACCAAAAACACGATTCCCGCAACACCTCTCCATTTTACCTCATGATGGGATGTGAACCCCGAGGTATCCCTTATGCATTTCCCACATCATCTGTCCCTGCCACCGAAGATCGAATCACATATCTCCAGAAAGTTCAAGAAGAAGCCCTAGCTTGTCATAACCTGGCAATGCAACGCATGGCTGATCATTCACACAGAAAGAAGTTTGTCCCTTGGAAACCTAAAGACAAGGTTTGGTTATCAGCTGCGCATCTTATTACCCACCTTCCATCAAAGAAGCTTGCGCCTAAGCGATATGGACCATTCAAAGTCGAAGCCGTCCTTTCCCCTATCACATTCAAACTCCGCTTACCGAAATCATGGAAGAACCACCCTGTATTTCACGCCTCAGAACTATCCTCCTATCGGGAAACCAAAATCCATGGCCCGAATCATCCAGAACCCCCTCCTGATGTCATTAATGGACAAGAAGAATACGAAATAGAAGCCATTCTCGCCCACAAGGGTAACATAAAAGGGAAAAGACGCTTCCTTGTATCTTGGATTGGTTATCCTAGTTCCGATAACTCATGGCTTCCTGAAAAGGAATTCCAAAACACCCAAGAAATCCTTCAGACTTATAAAGACCATCTCCGACTCTCCAGAATTCTAACATCCATCGACTGAAATCATCATGCCTTCGACTCAGAACTCAGAATCATCCATCTCTTCTCTTGACTCATTCCGTTCTCAATCAGAATCCACTCAGAAACGCGCCCTTGTAGAATCATACCTCCTTTCTCCTGCTTGTACCCTAGCTCTTGAAGACTTCTTCACTGAAGATGAAGACGCTCTTGCCTTGATGGCTATCTTTCACTGTGCGGAAGGATTCTCATTCACACTTCCCATCGAATGAGAAAGTGACTTCCAACAACTTATCTATAACCAGAATATCATTAAGGGACACACTACCAACCTCCTCATAAAGAAAGGAATTGAGCACACATTTGCTCTTCCTATCTTCCCTAAAGACAACGGTTACATACCTCCAGTCCCATTACCCTCCGTCATCCTTTCTGCATCACCAGAACCAGAGCAGTCTCTTCCAACTTCACCCATTTCCCAGAACCATTATGACACATCTGATGAAGATACTCCGCAGCCCCCTCCATCTCCACAATTAGCAGTCAGATCCACCGGTAGACCACACCGTAACAAGAAATGAGGAACACTTGCTTTTGCCATTGGACTCTCATGTCCTTCTTCATCCACATCTTCTGTCTTCAAAGAAGAAGACTCTGCATCTGTCATTCTTCCCATTCCTGCCCCATCTACTCGTGCCCCCTCTGAGGAAACCTGGGTTGACTGCTGCGGTCATTACTATTCATGCAAGCATTGTCATTACTGCAGAAAAGAAGGACATCGGCAAATCAATTGCGACCGATACTTCTGCCGTTTATGTCATAAGCACACCCCTGGTCATCTTACCGTCTTCTGCCCTACCCTTGAGGGTACTCGTCCTTTCACAGCTCGTCCTGGCACTCATCTTTTCTTTCAACAACTCATTGCCTATGAAGAACAACATGATGCTGAGTATGAAGAACATGAGAAGTCCTTTCTCCACGACTGTGATGCTGACCCTACCTTCTACCCTAGTGATTAAAGTCGGTGACTTTATTGTTAACAGGGGGGTAATGTTACAGTAGCCCCATCATTTTCTCACAGACACTGCCTCCATCACCACATGTTCACCTTCTTGATTGCCGTCTCTCTTCTTGATTGCCGTCTCTCTTCTTGATCACCGTCTCTCTTCTTGATCCCCGTCTATCTTCCTTTTCCCAGCATCACTGCGGAGCTGCGCTCCTTATCTCTGACATCATTACCCTTTGCCCTACCTTCCATTTGTAGTAGTATTACATTGTTCTTCCTTGGTCCATGCATCTCTTCTGAATACATATATAAACCCTACCTTGTACAACTGTATTCTTTAACTTAATCTACTTGGTTCTCACCAATACCTGATCTCCTGAGGGAGCCTATACACTTGAACTCTAGCTTCTGAGGAAGGCTAGCCATTGAAACAATTAGATGTGTCTCGGTTCTATCCTTGACAGTCTAGAAGCTCTACACATGATCTCCTTTCTTGGAGCGTAGAGAAGAACTATCCAAGTCTGTAACATGTCTAGTTTGACCTGTTGAGTGCTAGATGTAGTGCTTTCTGGCTATGTGACTTCCCCAAATAGTGATTATTCTGGCATTTAGGACTGTCCAGTGTACTGACATTAGCTAGATGCTACTACTGACTACTGTTGGATGGTACGTTGGTGCGTGTTCTCTCCACTTTATTGCACTTGCGCTCTTGAACTGACAACTTGAGCGCACAGCACCACACCTACTCGCACATATTTCTTTTATGTCTGCATTTGTCCACATCCATTGTCGCACAATTTGTCTGCATTCATTTGTACTTCTTTGACAATGGCTCATTCATGCTTGTTTGGTCACACATATTCGTTTGCACATGTCTGCGTTTGTCCGTATCCGTTATCACACAATTCATCTGCATTCATTTGCACTGTGCTGGTGTCGACCGTGTCGTGGCGTCCGCATTCATTGGCACCTTGTCATGTATGTTTTCATTGTCCCTGTCTGCCTCCAGCTGGTGAGTACTTCAAGTTCATATCTTGACATGTACAGGTGCCGGGTTTCATAGCCTGTCAGAGTATCCCGGCACCACACGAGCTGAGCGGACACACAATGTTCTTCTTCATTCACTTTTCAATCATCCAACAACATCGAGTTTGGCATAGTTCACACATCCTCACTGGTACTTACCATCGTTCTTTGCTCCCACCCACCACTCCCCTTTATTATGCACCATAATTCCTTGCTTCATTAATTCATCATTCACATAGCATAAATATCAAACAAATTTATTGTTTGCCTTGGCTTATCGCTCAAGAGTTGACGTACAATTGAACTCCCAGCACGTCACCGACTCTTGCTCCTGCAATTTTGCATTTACAGTGCTTGGGCCGCAGCTCAGGCCAGAGCCAGGCCAAAGCCGGCCGTCACTGGTGGCTTTGGCCCGGCCTGGATTTTTTGCAAGCCTAAGCCATCTGAAGCCAGGCCAAAGCCGTGGCTTTTGAGCCAAGCTGTGCCGGAACATCACTAGATATGAAGTTCTTGTACTTGCCCTAGAAAATCAATACAATAAGATGCTGCCCCACACAGTCATCACTGACCTCGGATGAGTCAGGAAGCCGAAGGTAGTTGCCAGACTTGATGAGTTTGGATGCTGTGTCAGTAACATGTTTCTGCACCAAGCCCCTGCACATCATGCTGCTTTTCGGGAAGATGTCGTATAGTTGTTTCGCAATAGAGATGATAACTTTCTTGAGCTCCGTACAGAATGTAAACAAATCATTGCAGAGCTGATTACTTGTCAGCAAGCACATTCAGACAGTACCCTGGACTCACCAAGCGCGACACCTGGTCATGATATTCTGGAAAATAACCTAGGGACGTCAGATTGCGATAACTCTGGTAGTACAGAGGGACTTACTGTTCTCCAACCTAATTTTCTTTGAGTGGTACTTCCATAACACTACATCCAGGACTTCCCGCGTGAGTGCTACCGTGTCACAATGCTCTGGAACTGGATGTGTTAGTACAGCCTGAAGGCGCATTTCCAACTTTGCTGCCTGAAGAAACACCTGCCAACATGACGGGTAAAATCCAAGCTTCGAGGGGTTTGCTTGTTTGTTTGTCCCCTCCACTTGGTGCTTGGGCTGGTCACGCTCATTGGGTGTAAGACTACAAGATTGAGAATGGCCTGAAGTGAGAGTGGGGGAAGGCACATGATCTGACCGAGTAATATGGCTAGGTAGAGCCCTTGATAGGGAGTGCCCACAAGAGGGGGGTTGTATGCGGCTGGACAATGTGGTTGAACAACAAGGAGATAGTCTGCGGGTGGAAGGACGAGAAAAATTTGAACGCGGAGATTTAGAGCGACCAACAAGGGTTGATAGAGTCGGGGACCACTGACGAGGAGACAGTCCATGGGTGGAAGCACAAGATATGTTTGGAGACTTGGAGCGAGCAGCAGAAGGATGCTGAGGTCTATGAGCAGAACATTTTGAAGATGGCACATTTTGAGGCACATGCTCAGATTTCATGAGAGCGGATGGAGCATGGGTACTCTCAATAGATCGGCGACGAGATGCCTAGTTGGAGGAGATTAGAAGCAAACCTTAGTAAAATGAGAACTTACATGTTGGTGTGTGTATCGACAGGGAGACTTCGAGCCAGTGTGCATGTGAGTGCCTGTGAGAGGACTAGGGCAAGTCAGTGTTTGCAAATTCAAGTGTGAAAAACAAAGGTTACACTTAATAGACTTCTCGGTGAAGGAGACTTGCACCGTCCATTTTTCACTTGGTGTTGCTCAAGGACATCAAAAATGCCTGGATCAATTTCATTGTCTGCTTGAGAATCCTCGCCTGGGGTTTGGTCTTCCATTGGATCATTATGATCGTGATTCCCATCATGACCTGTTTGCGGATCCTCCCTCAAATACTGTTCGTTGTGTTCATCTTGTTCATGGCCTGGTTCTTCATGTTTGTCCTGCTTGTCATCTGGCTTGTCATCTTGCTTGTCATCTTGCTTGTCGTCTTGTTTGTTGTCATGTTTGCCGTCATGTTCATCTTGTTCATGTTGCTGGTAGCTGTCATCAGTGGTTCTGAAAAGATCTTTATTGTCTTGTATGTCATTGCCATCAGCACCGTGCTCAAGCTTGTCATGATCAGGTGAGTCTTGATATCTATGATTCCTGGCATCTGGCTTTGTAGCCTTCTTCTGGCTGCAACCGGTCAGGCCCCAACTGTCAGCAGCAGGTGTCGGCTTGAACCCAAACCTATCAGAATGGTGGGCAGTGTGGAGGAATGGATGCGGAGAGTGAGCACGTTGGCATTCTGGCAGTACAATGTTGGCCTTTGCAGGAGCCTGGAATAATGTTCATTGTTAGCCAAGTAGCTATCAAACAGAACACTTACTTTTTTCTTTGCTCTTGTGACTTGCAAAGGAGCCATTGGATTTTCTTCTGAATCACTAATTTCAATAGTGCTCTTCCTTTGCCTCATTGGGGCCATCACCATCTCACCAGCTTTTTGCAGCTGGGCTACATGACCTCCAACACCATGATTCGATCATATGCTCCATTGAGAGGCCTTGGCATCCTTCCCAGAATTGTTGCCTGGAGAAATATGTCTGGCCTTCTTCTTGGGAGGCATTGAGGGGAGAAATTGGTGGTAGAGGTTGGCTCACAGGCGTATTTTGTAATATTCACTTAGATGATATACTGAATTTTGCTTACATAAGACAATCCGCTTTGAACATATGATGGATAATTCAGTTTTCTGGGGCCTGATGTGCATGTGAGACTAAATAAAATTTGGCAATAACTATGGAAGTACACATGTTGAACATCACCGGGACTTGATCAGCTGCAAGGGTGTTCCTGTTAGTGTTTATGCAATTGCACTGCCTAGAACTTCAAACACAATAGAGATGATAACTTTCTTGAGCTCCGTGTGAAGTGTATAACCCATCACAGGGCTTATACATTGGCGAGTCAGAATGTGGAAACCTGCTTCTTCTTCCAGCTAGAGCGACGAGGGCGATCACTTGAAACAGAGGGTGGGGGGAGGTGCAAAGGATGATGAAGAAATAGATGGCATGGATGAACGTGCAGGGTGGTTTATCCGGCTGGAATGATGAGGCTGCAAATCCAGGACCATGGCTGGAGAAAAAGGTGAAGAAGCTGATGTACTGGTAGATGGCATCGGCAGTGAAATCTGAGGACTCAGAGAATTGTCGATGTTGTCTAGCCCCCGTTGTATGATCTCACAAATTTGGTTGTGAGAGACGTCCTTATTGCTCATTATTGCATCTCCAATTGCCATGTGCCAGTCATCAAGGATGGGACGGCAAGCTTGGAAATACGGTGCAGGCTTGAAGCCCGGGGCTTTGTCCATTAGAAATTCTTTCTTGAGGGTTCCACTAGTCCTGAGACCATCTCTGTCCATCGTCACATAGGCTTTATGCCATCTATGGGCATTCTCAGGAGGCACCCCCTTGTTTGTCGTTAGGCCACCAGGCCCATCGTATATAATCGTAAATTCGAGGAGAATATAGAAGAGTGACTCAAGGTTGTCAGAGGCCTTGTGGTTGATTGAATCAGGAGTCAGAGTGCCTCCCATCAGCTTGAGAAGGTGGTGGGATATGTATGGTATTGTTCCCTTTGAACATCGATATTAAGAATGAAGAATACAAAATATATCAATTTCAAACTTACCGTTCCATGGGAATCCTTTGCTTTATTGTTCAGTTGGATGAATTTGGCGTGGTCAAAGTCGATAAAGTAGTCTTTTCCCTTGTATATGATGAAGTTATTGGGACTGAGATCTCCATGAAGAACCCCCACTCCGTCACCATTGTTTTGTGGGCTACCGGTATCTTTCAGCGTCAAAAATTTTGGTAAATACCAGGGGAACTCACCAACAACAAGGTCAAGAAAAACATTGACCAGCTCAGGTACAGACTGGAAGCTGGTTAGCGGGAGTCCACAGGGTGTCAACAGCATGCGATGGTGAATCTGGGAGGTGATCACAGACATGGTTGTGAATGTTTGATGTGTTGTCAATGTGTCCATCATACTCAACATCCCAATACCTCACTAGCTGGACCACATTTTGAATGCCATCAACCTCCCTGAGAAAGTTGACCTCTTGCTCTATTATGTCCACATCTACCCAACAGTCTTTCAACGCATACTCCCACTTATTCTTGTCCTGGACGGGATAACAAACGGTTCCACGTGAAAAAAGACCACAACTTTTCCACAGATTAGCCATAATCCAATACACCTCGCCTACATTGTCTGTAACCCAACCTATCGCTCCAATTGGCATGGCATCGACCCCCTCTGGTAAATTATTGTAAGCAGTAGTGGAGCAAAGGGTATTGCAAACATGAATGGTGGGATCAAAACCGAGAGCAGAGTGACTTCCTAGTGTCATCGTGTTTAAGACATCCGTGAAATGTACAGCATCACGGCCAATCAAGATAGGTGCTGAGATGATCATTCCGGAACAGTCCAAGTAGTGGGTGCAAAGCTTGAAGTTCACAATACTGAAAAGAAGAACAAAATGACACCACGGTTGTTCGTGCATCATAAGGTAGCCTTTGGTTGCAACCCCCAAGAATATTGGTATGCCCTTTCCCTCCACCAGTTCTGAGATGGTGATCTCTACTCCTGTCAGAACATCAGCCCAACTCTTCTCCTTCCCACTGTGCTTCCTCAGTCTATAGTCCATAAGGACTAAATCGGGTTTCTGGGAATCATTGGGATTTGGAATGGCAATGGTAGAGAACTCTGAAGACCAGTATCACAGTTCCAGTAGAACATGGAAGGGCAGTGAGCCCAACTTGGCTTTGACCTTGTTACACATGTCATAGTAAATGCTTCTGAAGAGGCGCTCCCAATTCTTCTCTTTGTTCACCTTTACAGCCACTATCAGACATTTTTCTCCAGCCTGATACAATTGTTGCGACCAGCTGCCATCTGTCTCCATCATATCATTGCCTACACTGTGGTCTTCATCTGCCTCCTCCTCCACCTCTGTATCAGTCTGCAATTCCTGCTGGTTCCTTTTCGTCTTCCTCAGCAGACCAGAGAATGGATGAGTGAGCCTCCATTGCAGGCAACTGATACCCTGTGGTTTTATCAATACGGATGAACCGTTGTGGGAAACAACTCCGCTGTAGGCGGATATAGTGTTGGGTGAATGCTATGCCTGCTGCTTCTCTTGCAAGACAAGAACGTTTGACCCTAAAGGGGTCTGCTACTGAGATAAGTCTGATAGTTAGTATCTAAGGTCACGGAAAGGTAAAGGAACAAGTCTGAAGGTATGCGGACCAAGTCCGGAGGTCAAAACATCGGGTCTGAAGGTATACTACCAAGTCCGAGGCGCGGGAAAAGCGGGTCCGGAGCTTCGGGTCGTCGGGTTATGGGTAATAGCAAGGGAACAGGTTCGGAAAGCGTCGGACTATGTCCGGAAACAAGGGAAAGTCAGGGGAAACGAATGGCAAGGGTTTCGGGTGCGGAATGGGTGCGGAACCAGGTATATTCAGCCAGGTAACAGGTAATGACAGGTATGTGACCAAGTAGATGGGAAGTCCCACCTACAGTAAGGTAATGTGCTTGGTCGTACTACCAGTCCTATATAACTAGCTATGTAGAAATCCGGAATATCAAAAACAGGAAAACATCGGATCCGAAGGTATGTAAACTGACATGAGGCACTGCGGACTTGTGGGAACACAGGTAATAACGCTGCCTACTGCATCAGCCATGGGAAACAAGCTACTACGCACCAGTGGGGTTGGACGGAATGGACAGGACATAGGACGGACGGGTTTCCGAAGGTATGCGAGCGGGTCCAGTGCATCTCCGGCGGGTCCAGTGCATCTCCGGCGGGTCCGAGGCTCGGAGAGCGCAGGAAAGCGTCGGGTTTGAGCGGGTTTCATCGGAGATGACTGGAGTGACTAGTCTGATGTCCGGATAACTGGGCTTTCGACGTACTCCGTGAATTGGGCCTCTGCAGGGCTGTGGACAGAATGTTCATGACACCGTGTAAGATAAAATCATCCTTCTTCTTCACATATCTAATGTCATGTAAATCTTGAATTTTTAGAGTGGATTTTGGAATAAGGATATTGAGGATGGACAATGTATGGCTTTGTATGCCCTCCTCCCACAGAACTCATTTACTGCCCATTAGATTGCCATCTGGACCCACTAAAAGTCCGTGCTTCATCAACAGGTCTGTGTCCTCCTGCTTCCGGTGTGTAAAGTCGCCACTGGCGGGGATGGATGTAGTAACTGTGGCAAGGAGATAGCTGAACACAATGGATATCGATGTTGATGCTGACATCATGATGATTAAGTGAGTGCAATGCATTAGTACTATAGCAACAGTGCTTTGGCCTTGCTGAATCAGCACAAAAGCTGCATGTTGATTCTTTCCAAACAAAGATTAACCTAGATCGAGAACAAAATGCTATGAAATTTTCGATCAGGGTCTAATTACTGTCTACATGAAGCTTAATGAAGGGCATAATAGAAGTCTTTATCAAAGTACTTGTTCAAAAGAAACAATTGTGAATAATGCATAGATGTTGCCTTTGTGAATCGTGCATCCGCCGCATTCCCTAGCTGAGGGATGAGGCTGATAAATGAATGAAGTTGACGCAGGGGAACAATATTACCAATGGGAGTGCCGTCAGTATGCTTAGTACGTTTCACAATGATCATATCAGTGGCAGGATTGACTGAACCAATGGTCAGAACCTGCACATAGCACAGATATTGATCTCTCCAAGTGATGTGAGAACCTCGCCGAGGGATTGGACGCATGATGAGGTGCAATTCACATATTGCATGACCTTCAAAGCATGAAGGTTTGTATGCATTCATATCAATAAAAGAATACTCACCTGTTAGACCTGACTCAGGCCAAACAGACCCTCCTTCAACATTGACAAGGACAGCGTCCTGTTGGCCTTTTGACCACCCAGGGCCAGGAGGAGATGCGTGTATGGTTTGAGCTGGTAATGTAATGCTAGAATAGTGGAAAGATGTTTCCTGAAAGTGAACAGTATACCATAGTTGAGCACGGTCAAATGGAAGGAGCAGAGGATGTTCAATCGACGGCCTTCTTCTTGGACCCCCCACCCCATAAACTTCTCCTCTCTCCCTCGCATCACGTAGCAAGAATTCTGAGAGCACTACACGCAGATCTGGTATGTTGAAATCGGCAGCGACGTCATCAACATTAACTCCAGTGCAAGATGGATTGTAGTTGAGGTGGATTGCTGTACCACCAGCAATAAACATTCAAGGAGGGTGAGGAATAGCTTCCTCCCTTGCAGCAAATAATTTCCTTGCTTTACTGAAGTAATTCATGGTGACGTGTGTGCAGTTCATTTCTTCTAGAAGCGCAGTGCATGGATCATCCCATTCCTGCTCATCACAGTCGAGTGCCTCCTCCTCTTCCTCCTCTTCCTCAGGAACATCTCCACGCCTGTCATTGAGATCATGGTAATTGGAATGACTCTTCAGCATCATGGTGATTGTGAAACATCGCAACTTTTCATCTCAATCTAGATGCCAACAGATCCGGGGGTCATAGTTGTTGTTATTAGTACGATGTGTGGGGTCCTTGATTTCTGAAACATGGGCGTGCTCGGTCACATCTGCAGACCACTGAATAAGAGCGCCCACATTGCGCGTGCCAGAAGTGATACTCTGAAGGAATTCTAGTTTAGGAATAAACCAGTTATAAATAGGCTCCTTGGCTCCCATCCGTGCACCCAAAGTCATGATGATGTCCTTATTTTTGTGGAAGGCCAAAAGGGCTTGGTCGATACTTGCCAATAAGTCATTATCAGGAGCAGGGCACTGCACCAAATATCAAACATCCATGAGGGAACAGATTGCGATGACAAAACGACAAGGGGCTGCACCGGATATTAGGCCAACAATGTGGCATTGGATATCATGGTGATCTTGCCCTGTGACTTGTTTGAGTTTCGAGATTCCACTGGCGAAGTGGTGGTAACCTGTGACAGGCTGTAGGATCGAGAACCAGAAATTGAGTTCTAAGGTGCCAACGACTACTGGACACCACTGACAGTTGTGGTCAAAAAAACTCCTTGTGCCAATGATGCAGTGCTTCTGACATCAGGAAGATTGAGGGATCAGTGAGCAGCCAGTCCATCCAGAATGGTGTGTAGACGCCATTTAGCCTGTGTTCAGTGCAGGCATCAAAATACGCCTTGAGGTGGGCAGGATTGACTGTGATGCTGGCAAGCTGGTCTAGCATGATAGAGCGGGTACAAGGGGGGTGCCAAAAACTATAACCAAACTGCAGATAAGAAGCCATGGTAAATGGAGAGGTCTTCCTGCATACACAGGCAAGCATAGCTGTCTCTGGGGTGTCGACGATGTACGCTGCAAGAGGCGTAAAGCAGTGCTGAACATTTCCGACCGGATCAGACATCATGATCCCAATCTTGGCAGCTTTCATCAGCAGCTTGAGAACAATTGAGAGACATTCATGCATAAGGCAATCTTCAAGCAGTCCTCGCACTCATTGATGAGGGTATACAGTGGCTCAAAAAACTGTCCACATGTTTGCGCTATTTTGACTGTTTACATCATTGTACAAGAATGGATAGGTATTCCCAGGACATCCTGCCATGGCCTGGGAGTACTACATCAGGGCTTCAAAATGAGCCCTTACCCGTGGGAATTGGTGGTCATATGGTGGCACTATGAGGTTTGCAAAATGATGACTCATGTGGACAGTTTTTTGAGGCTAGATTGAAACTATATAAATTAATGGTTATGACACCATAAAGTCATACCATTATTAAATAAATTATAATGTGGTGTCATTATGGCATTATTAAACCTATCTCTCACTATATAATGAAGGGAGTCTCATGTATGATAGTCATAATCACCATGAAAGCCATCTCCTCTGCTCAAAGGGATAACATCCTCTCTCTCTCTACTGCTGGCCTCTCTGCTCGTCAAATAGCATCTAGAACTGGTGTATGCAAGTCTACTGTGGCCAAGCTCACCAAAGAATGTCACCCAGACAAAGAAAACTCTAGTGGAGGTCGTCCATCCAAACTCACCTCTACTGATAGGAGGGCCATTATTCAGCATATTACTACAGGAAAGGCTGACAATGCTGTCCAAGTCACTCATCACATCAATTCCATCATCACTACCCCTGTATCTTCACAAACTGTGAGAAATGTTCTCAAGGCAGCCAACCTCAAGGCTGTAACAAAGAAGAAGAAGCCTCTCCTTTCTATCAGTCATAGAAAAAGAAGACTGGACTTTGCCCTGGCCCATCAAAACTGGACTGTAGAGGACTGGAAGCGTGTCATATGGTCAGATGAGACTAAAATCAACAGGATTGGGTCAGATGGAAAGGTATATGTGTGGAAAAAGAAGGGGGGGCCTCTAACAGACAGAGAGATTAATGGGACACTCAAGTTTGGAGGAGGTTCTCTGATGGTATGGGGGTGTATGGGGTGGAATGGTGTAGGAATGCTTGCAGAGGTTGAGGGGAGGATGGATGCTGAGCAGTATGTGGACATTCTCAACCACCACTTGCTGCCTAGCATAGCAGAATCAGGAATTGATGAAGAAGATATCATTTTCCAACAGGATAATGATCCCAAGCATACATCCAGGAGAGCCAGAGAATGGTTTGAAGAACATAATATTCATCTCCTTGACTGGCCAGCACAGTCCCCTGATGTCAATGTCATTGAACACCTCTGGGGAATACTCAAAAAGAAGCTTATAGCCTATGAACACCCCCCTAAAGGAGTATGGGAGTTATGGGAGAGAGTGGTGGTAGAGTGGGGACAGATTACAGCAGAGGACTGTCAGAAGTTGATTGAAAGTATGCCTAGAAGGATAGAGGCAGTAATCAAGGCCAAGGGAGGCCACACAAAGTACTAGAATACCTGATTTCCTATGTAAAATATCTGAGTCAAAAAACTGTCCACATGAGTCATCGTTTTGCAAACCACATAGTGCCACCATATGACCACCAATTCCCACGGGTAAGGGCTCATTTTGAAGCCCTGATGTAGTACTCCCAGGCCATGGCAGGATGTCCTGGGAATACCTATCCATTCTTGTACAATGATGTAAACAGTCAAAATAGCGCAAACATGCGGACAGTTTTTTGAGCCACTGTAGGTACCTTGGGATAGGGAGTAGAGCCGCAAGTAGGAAAGCTTTTGATGAAAGTTTTGTGCGACTATGCATGCGTATGTTAGCGTGGCACCTTGGGGAAACTGAGTCTACAGGAGGTGTGTTGAGATGACGAAAAAAAAGAATCAACTGCTGCACATACTTGCATTTCCCAAGCAGCATCACCCATCATCCATTCCGAGTACACCTGTACAAGATGTGCTGCCATTGTGTAAACACAACGGGGGGTGAAATTGAGCTTGTCATGGAAAAGTGGGTTGGAGAAAAGACTCTCTAAGCATTCAATAGGGTTCCTCCAAAACAATCGAATCAGATATTTGGTGGGATAGATGGAGGGGATGACTTGACACTTCCAGCCCGGTCCACTAGGAAGCATCTCTGTACAGCTTCGCAATTCTCTAGCGTTGCTGAATGAAAGGTGTAATTTTTGGACCTAAACAGGAGGTAAACTACTCAATGCTGCAGAGTGCAAAGACCAGTACTTACCAGAGGAAGCTTCAGAAACACGTCAATCACTGCCATGCTAAGGGGTGAATGCAGAAGAAAATTCCCAATTTCCCACTCTTCCTTGGATGTGAAAGGGTAGAAGAGGTTCTTCTTCCTGCACTCAGCAAAATCATCAGTGTCGAATAGATCTAAGAAGGTCAGTCCATCCTTAGAGTAACACATCCTGGCACCCTTGTACCGCTCCTCCAACGACCCTTCAGCCACTCCAAAGCCATCCTCGATGAAATTGAAGTTGCCGTCGAAGTTGGCATGCGCCTGATTGTCCGAATTACACATATCAGTAGTCAGAACCCCTGGATCAGCTTGAAGTGAGGTGTGATGTGATGGCAGTTCTATTTCTGCAAACTGCAAGATGTTGACAATATCTTGGATGGAGCTATGACAGGATGTTCGAGGTTGGCTGAGATGGCAAGTGACGCTCATGTCCTTGGTGAAGGTCTTCCCACAATTTGGACATGTTGGTACTGACATGAAAGGTTATCAATAATCACATGGTCAATTCACACAGTTGTCACATACCTCATACCCTTGTATATTGATCACCAATATTCATCATATCCATCCCATGAATTCCCTCAGCTCTTCTCCATCTTTAAACTTGCCTACATACAGTCACAAATCATACACAAGTCCAAATTCACAAACATCAAAAGCAGCTTGGTCATGCCATCTGGTAGAGGAAGATTTCCCTTCCGCCATGCACCTTGTGAGATCCCCCTTCTATTTTTCTTCTCCATCTTATTCATCTTTGGTAGGAGGTTGATTACCAGTTAATGCAAGGAGGCATGGCCGACCACTCTGACCTTGCGCTAGAGGCAGCCAAAGCCAAGCAAAAAGTGTGTGAAGCCGAAAAGCACCTGGCCGATTGTATTCTCAAACACCAAGCAACACTTCTCAACCTCTGGCGCCATCATGCAGAGGCAGCAAATTCCCGGTTATTGACGGCGGATCTTAATGTTGGGCGCATGCACATGGAACAAAAGAAGAATGGTATTGCGGCATTCACTCACTCAGAATCCACAGCAGTAAGTCTCTTTCGTATGAATCCTGATTATCGTTGACTCGTGAGATCATTACAGATGATACACGGCTCAACTCTGTAATAACCATCAGTGGTGTCTCATAGCATTTTCTGCAACCGCTCCTGTTTATGTGTTTACTAGTATATTGAGGCATGAATAGATGTGTTTTCATATATATATTGCGCTACTAGTACAATTATCACATTATTTTAACTACATGTTTCTTTGTGTGCTTGTATGGACTTGTATCACGCTGTTGAGTCTGTCAGACCTGTCATCATGTGTGTCTGTGTGTCTGTGATACTTGTGTGGCTATGTTATTGTTGTGGCATATTGTTGCTGTGGGAGAAATTGTAGAAGCGCGCTATAGTGATAGCGTATTGATCCTGTTTGGTGCAAGAGTAGTAGTTGACCCAAAGGGATTGCTCTGAGAGCAGTTCCTCAAGTTTGTAAGAGCGAAGGGACAAGTGTGGCTGGGTATTACAATCTATGCGACGGATTCCGCAAGCGATGCAGAGAAGATATGAGATGCGGATATGCGGATGAGTTGCGAGACGAGTGCGGTGTGGACGCGGAGTAAGAGAGTGTGGATATAACTAGAAGGGAGCCAGGTATACGAGTCCAGGTACCAGGTAACGGGTGACGGGTATGACAGGTAAGGGTACCAGGTATGTGGGACGCAATGCGAAGTTTTGCCGGGATCTGTTCCAGAACTTATGCGACAAGGTTTCTAGGTATAACTAGCAAGGGTCGAATGCTCAAGGAGTGTAGAGACCTAGCACAAGATAGGGAGAACTGCAATCAATTGCGCAAGAACAAAGAACGAGGTAGACTAAAGCTAGTGACTCCTGCAACACCCACTCAGAGGAAGGGAATGTAGAAAAGTGAGTAGTTACGAGTCCTGGGCGAGTATTTATGTGAGTCCGTATGAATCCGGGACTATGCAGGCGATTGCATATGTACAAGTGAGTCCGGAGTGATATATGTAATAATGCTAAGCTGGCCTCATGCATGGGAAAAGTATGTAAAACAGCCTGCAAATGATCAATAGACAACAGGTAAGGACTAATAACACACCAGTGGGGATGGATGGACATGGACAGGACAATGCGAGGACAATGCGAAGTACCAATGCGAGATGCGACGTGATGTGATCCGGAACTGGGCATGCGGGGCTAACCGCATTGTCGCGTGAAGGTGCATAACTGGATGCAACTGTCTGGAGCTGCTTGCAAGTACTTGGAACGACTTCGGACTGTGAGTACTCTGGTTGACTACCTTGGGGAAATGATGTCCTGCAGGGCTGTAGCCAGATTGTTTCCTACATCACGACAAATGTATATCTCAGACTCTGGGAAAAATCTCAGAGCAGGTAAAGTACCTAGTAAGACAAATGTATCTAGGGTATGTTAGCTCTGTAAGATGACGGAAAAATATCTAACTCACATCTCAGACTCTGGGAAAGATCTGAGATGCTCTATCGACGCGGGTGGTTCTTTATAGTAGGGTTAGCATAGATAAGTAAATTGCATGTATCATAGGGATGGACTTTGTCATATTGATGAGCCTCAGCCGACGTCAATGCATCGCCTTGTCATATGTGCTTGTTGTGGTTGTGCTCGGACAGTCTCACTTTCATTCTCCTGGTCTGTCCTCTGACTCTATCATATCAGCAGACTTCAACAGACTTACCCACTCAATGTAAGCTGACCGTCACTAATATTGTGCTGACAATCTTTCCCATGGATGGTACCAAACTTGATATACAATGGTTCTTCTGGGTTGCGAAACCTGAGCTTGGTGGTGCTGTCAAAGATGTCTGTCATTTGTTGGACTATATCCGGTGTGCCGAAACGACTGCCGGATAGCTTTTCTGTCAAGTCAAGTCAACAAGGACATAGCATGGCTAGCACGAAGATGCTGGCAAACCTTGAAGAAGACCATGAGCACGATGAGTCACGAATACAGAACCCTGGAGTTGACCTAATGAGTGGAAAGTGAGACATAGTTCCAATAATCATGTGTCACTGACATTTGGCTGCAGCAATCTCCTGGATCTGCGTCAGGGATGAAGTCATCGAGTAGATGCTAAGATTGAGGGTCCCTCCCCCTGTGTCAATGACGACAACACCTTGGCTGGGTGAGCTGTCCTCACCATTGTCATCTTCAGATGCAAGTATTGGTGTCTTTGACAGCGCATCTGAGGCCAGGATATTAGTGACACAGTAATGCAAACTTGCTTCTCCCTCAGTCAGCAAATGGACACATGCCATGATGTCTTCTGTGCTGGGAATGAGACCGCCAAGGATGGCAGCTAGCCTGATCTGTTTCTGCTGTGGGCCTTCCCAGCCATTTGGATGTGTAAGAACGAATTCGATGCCACGGTTCTCAAGTGACCGCCAAAGATTTGATCCGCTTAGTCGAGTCTCTTCGATATAGCTGCATGCACAACGAAAGAGGTACCACATGAAGTCGCCAAGCACTTCAACAGCATTTTTACCTGGCGGAAGTGGTGGAATATTGTTGTTGTTGATATGGTTGGCGGCCAAATTCCTGGCCCACAGGTGAAGTTTCCACCTAAATGTTCAGTGTGGTCAGTTAAGTAGATATGAACTCCAGTATTCCCAAAACAAACCATTCAAGCTTCGTCCATCCTTCTTCCTTAGCCCTTTCAATAATATGCTTCTGTTGTGCTTCAGCACCGATAGCATGGACAATTCCATTTGGATTGTAGTAGAGTATGGAGGGTATTTTCGAATTCCCTCCACTGTGCTCTTGGGCTGGATATCTAATATTCATAGTGATCAGCAATAAAGCAGGTATATTATATTACCCAAACTGACCTGGTGACAGGCTTGATCTTAGGAACTTCTCCAGGATCAAGTATACAGTAGGAAATTGCACTGTATGTAGTGCCCATGTCGAAGGCAAGGACCAATTTTCAGACTAGTCCATGATATGGCTGATGGGGAAGCATTTCTTGTGTAACTGGATTTATGTTGTATGTTGCTCATACCCTCTTATACCTCATGGTAGAGGCTGCATGGATGCCTATCATTCACGACTTTCACCATCTCACCTACAACATTTAATAGATGGTAATCTAATATAGGGGTAGCAGGGTGTACTGCTCGTGTTAGTCTTGAGGTCTTGTGTGAGTGATCTGCAGATGTCAGAGAGCAATTTAGCTCAACCAAACCCTGATGCGGGAAGTTCCTGAGTGTTCTAGATAGAAATAGTATCAGACCAAGAAATGAACAGGTAATGGATACCTCAAGGCCACTCCACAAGCCTAAGCAGATAGATGCTTCAGTGATGCTAAATTACTTGTGCCCTGCTTAGGGTTAGGGATCCTGCTCTGGTTGACCGGCTAATTAGCATGACCCTCTGTGAGGGCCTAATTGACAGGCACCAATGACACCAAATTCACTCAAATGGACCCATGGCTCTTTGACGCTGATTTGCGCTAATTTGCAGGTACATCTGGCCTAATTGACCAACAAAGCTGCCTATCACCATTGTAAGTAAGCATCTTCTGTGTAGAATTTGTCAGTGCAAAATTCTACAAATTGATGGGCTTACTAGTGCTGCCACAGTCCGGTCCAGGACCTAGGTTCAAACCCAAACCTTTGTGGACTGGACCCATGGTTCGGTCACAGGTCCAGAATTTCTGTTGGACTGAACCCCTTGGTAGGTTTGAGGTTCGGTGTGTCGTCGATATATCTGGACCAGTTCTGGATGCATCTGGACCGGTTCGAACCCATCATTGTCGCTGACTTCGACTTACAATTTTCGAAGTTGAAGCCTCATGTTTTGGGTGAGGCTTTCTATTTAAGTATCGTCCTTGCCCTTCTGTTCACCGTCTTCTCCTACTTCTCCTGCATTCCAGTAGCAACAAGATTGTAAGGTGATCTCTCGGCAACTTTGGTAATGCAACACAATCAGGCCCCAGTAAGTTCGCAACAAGTCTACTGTCTGTCCCAATTAACTTATAATGTGATTTATTTCAGAACATACCTACAGTTGTGATTCACCATACTGATTATCTGCCATGGGTTCTCATTCTGGTGTTTCATGGTGCGCAACAGTTTTCAATCTATTTTTAAATATATTCACCTGGTACCTAGGTTTGACATTTATCCCTCCTGCCGCTATGTCCTCTGCACGTTGCATAGACGGTTTGTTGAAAGACACCAGCAAGATAGAGTGGCACAATGATGCTGAAGATGACTCTCCAATGATTCCTCCCCCTGCTCCTACACACAATGGCACTCTCAATATGTTCATACATTGTTCTGGTCAAGCTGTCAAACCCACTGAGAAGATCCACGAGACTCTGACTGCCAGCAGTACCTCAGCCAAGCACTCAGCCCTAGAACCTCCTCAGGATGTCCCTACACCCAAACGAGTGTTCATTGGTGATGATGATGATGATGAAGATGCACCTGCACTTGAAGACATTATGGATGATGAGGAAGAGGATGCCAAGAATGCCGAGAATGAAGAAGCTTATCAATGGACAAAGAAGCTCGGCGACCAGGATCGTGAAGACCGCAAATCCCTCAAGAAAGATGAACGCAGCGCTGACCTGACCACAGTCTTTACCTTTGAGAAAGGTCACATCAACCCCCACACCCAGGACTGTGAAAATGGGTGGTGGTGTGAGGTATGCAAGGCCAATAACGTCCAGCTACACCAGTGCTTTTTTAAAGGTGGTATCTCGACTCGACGCACTCACATTGCTCACCATCCCAAGTGCCACTACCCAGTCTATCACGACCGCTGCAAAGAATGGGGTATCAAGATGCACAATCGTGCCATACCTTGTGATTACCAGGCAACCGACAGTCAGGCAACCTTGGACGGCTCTCTGACTCCAAAGATTCCCGTGTTCACCAAGTCAGGACTCATGGATTACATTGTCGAACTCATTGTCACTGAGGACGAGGTGAGTAGCTTTCATTTCTGAGATTTTTTAAAGATACTAACACTACATTTGTACTAGGCATTTCAACTTGTAGATAAAGGTCCCTTCTGTCGACTACTTCAATATCTCCGCCCCTCACTTTCAGACACAGATATTCCCCACCGTACAAAAATGCATGATGAGATCCTCAAATGTGCAAAGCTGGCAGTCGACCGCATGAAAGAGAAGCTCAAGCATGTCAACAGCAAAATTTCCATGATGTTTGACTTGTGGACTTCTTTTCCTGGTCACCCTTTCCTATCAATTACAGTACACTACATAGACTCCCCAATTGAAAAGCCTCACAAGTGGGAACTCAAAATGGAGCAGCTTGCATTCACATCTATTCATGGTAATCACAGCGGCGCAAATATTGGGAGGATTTTGATTGACACTATCGACAACTATGGTATCTGTGCAAAGGTTGGGTGGTTTACAGCAGACAACGCTACCAATAACAACACCACCATTGAGACTGTTGCTAACAACATTGACCCTTACGGCGAGAAGTGGAAACCAATCAAGCATCAAATACAGTATGTTTATTCATTGGATACTTAACTTAATGACTGATGAGTGTTTACTACTAGTTGTATGGAGCATGCACTCCACTTAGCGGCCAAGCATTTTGTGGAGGAGGTTGCTCCTACACCAGTGAGTACCTTGCACAAGAAGGCAGCACAGGCTCATGCTGAAGACAAGGATGAAGATGAGGAAAGTGTCAAGTTTGATATTGGGGACACCATCGGAAAAGCACTCACTTTTGTCTCATAAGTAAGCTTGTTAGTGATCTATCTGCTGTGGTATGGTATTCTCTTTATTTAGGTGCAAAAGTCTCCTCAAGCCCGCATCTTCCTTCAAAAGTGCTGCACTGAGGTGAACGAGCATCCCTTGGAACTTTTGAAATGGGTACGCACATGCTGGGCATCACTTTTCAACATGTTGGAACATGTTTTGCAATTACACAAAGTAAGTTCATCTACTAGTAGCAACTACAAACAGTGTCGTTGACTTGATGTTTTAGGGAGTGAACAGGTTTATTCAACTCGCTGACGACAGCAACAAGGTTCCTAATTTGCAGGGTGGCAAATCATACGCAGATTTCAAACTTTCAGCACAAGAATGGACAGAGCTGGAGTTGATGCACACTGTTCTCCAGGTATGTTCTCTCTGTCTGTCACATCCGATTATGCTTACTATGTGCCATGCAACAAGGAACCTGCAGAGGCTCAGCAAAGTTTCTCAGCGACTCATGAACCTACCGTGTGGCAAATGATCCCGGTACTCAAATATCTTCAAGAGACATTGCAAAACATGGCTGGCTCATCAAAATTCAGCAGCTTCTCGACAGCCATCGAAGCTGGGATTGAGAATCTCCGCAAGTGGTATGGCAAGACTGATGACACTGACGTATATTTTATCTGCCTTGGTATGTTATTTTAATGCCTCCGAACAATGTTAACCTGTACTGACGTCGTGTAGCACTCGACCCCAACTACAAGGTTGCCTACGCCAAAGACAAATGGGACCCTCATTATTTTGACGAGGGCATGTGATGCTTCGAGAGAGTTGTAAGTCACTACTGGTCTCTGTTGATTTTACAGATACTGATTTTGTGTAGTTTGATATGTATCATTGTAGCACATCCATGCAGGCTGTTGCAGAGCCATCTGTTGCTCAGGTGCCTCCATCGCTTGCTTGTCAAGGCTCTTATGGCCATAATTGGATGCAAAGCTCTGTCAAATCACGTATCACAAATGATGCAGCCACACGAAGGCCTCATCAAGAGCTTGAGGACTATCTAGCTGCACCGCTTGAGGACATCAACAATGTAGTGGCTTGGTGGGGGGTATGTCTCATTATTTCGTTTGTTACTTGTAAACTAATACATTGTAAAAAAATCAAGCACCATTCTATCCAATACCCAACTATCTCATGCATTGCCAAGGATTATCTTGCCATCCAGGGATCCGCTGTTGCATCTGAGTGGGCATTTTCAAGTGGCAGAATTACCAGAACGACACATCGCAGCTGTTTGCTGCCAACAACATTTGAGGCTCTTCAATTACTGAAGAGTGCATACCGATGTCGTGAACATTCTGGCTGCAGCCTTGCAGCGACTGTTTTTACATAGTTGGACTTACCCTTACATTCCTTAGGTTATGTTCGCATTTTTAAGTTGCCATAGACAAGGCCAAATGCTGAATTTTTGCTGTGTTTCCAGATGGATTTCAGATATTGGCGGGGTCTCATGGACATTAGGAGCTGTCATCTCCCATATGAAGCAGGTGTAACATTAACCAAGGCAGAAAATGGAATGTATCATTTCAAAAAACTGTAACCCTACACTAGGTATAAAGTAGTATGGTGTTTTCGGAGTTCTGCAGTCACTGTCACTGTGGCTGACCTCTGTTTACTAATGTTATCTTCCGGCCCCCAGTGAGAGTGTGAGGGGAATAAGGTTATGCTAGGTTTGAATTTATCTTGTATCATGTGACTTATCAAACCAGTGCCCTCAGATATCGCCCCTCCACACTCGAATTGGGGGCTGGGAAGGAGCCTGCTTCAGGATGGGCTTTATCCTCTGAGAGTGATCTGAAAATAACATCATATGCATAACTCTCCCTTGATGTCCATTAATATAGACCATCTGAAGATGCAGCTTGAAGGGACCACTCACCCTGGGGATGCTCTGGTGAAGAGGATTATGAGGTCCTGCGCAGGTGAAAAATTGTAATGCAAGATTGAGCTGTCGATTTTGCAGCCCCATTGACACAAGATCATGGCATCAGAGTGGTTATCTACTAGTTGGGGCTGGAAAAACGCGATTTGCTGTAGACCTTCCAGTGGAAATCCCAGAACACCGCCCGACCATCAGTACATGTGTTGAGGGTATGGAATAATGATGGGATCTCTTGTAATGTATTCGGCTTTCTGCCATGTAGATTCACTTTGTAGAAGCGATTTGTGAAGTGTTGGGATGGAACAGTCCAAGCCAGGCATTGAAGGGATCAGGATTGCATTGAAATGTTTGAGGTCTATCGTATATGACAACTCCAAGGAAGAGTTGATCACTTGTCAAACATCCCTGCATATCTGTAGAGACTGAGCCTATAATTTGGACACAGGAAAAAATTGTCCTTACTTGACATGCTCATACTAGGTCATAAACATCTAGATGGCCAAGTATGTCTAACAATATTTCGATGGGGAAGTCTAATAGGCTTGGGGTGACATGATGAACTTGACTCATATTTGATGATTTGGTACTGCCGATGTCTCGGAGGTGAGACTCATTTGCAGAAATTTTAGAAGGTACTTGACACACCTTGTTGGCTTGTAAGTTTTGATGACAGACGAAAATATGTGATGGTCAAGGATGTAGAATTAAAACCTTAGGTGAACAATGAGGTATTTCTTGTGGCATGCAGAGACAAAATTCGCACAAAGCTCCATTTTATGCACCCAATTAAATGCAGATAACTGTCATAGTCAATCATTCAATTCCACACACCTTGTATAGAAAAGTGGCTAATGACAGGGGCTAGCACATGTGTGCTTTCATTACATCAGCATGGTTCGAGTATGACAGTTGAACTTCACAAAGGTACTAGACGAGGGTGGTAGGGTACAATGCTAGCACTAGTCAGTAGAGGTTTTGCCCTAGTAGTGAGGTAGACGCCGAGTTATTGATGCATGAGCCAAGTAGTAAGTCGAGAGTCTCGACCATCAGAACTTCAAGTTCAGGGCCAGCCTCAGAAGAAACCGAAATGTCTTGTTCAAGTCCATCATGTTGCAAGTAGTGACTACCACAATGGACAGGTATGTGGAACCCTGCCCAGGAGAACGGCAAGGAACACTGCTGATCAGATGAAAGTAACAGGATGAAACTGTGGGATTATTGGATTGTTGTACTAATGGATATGTGATGGTAGGTAGGAGACCCGAGTCTAGTAGGAATGATATGAGAATCGAGGAATATAAGGGGATGGGTCACATGATATATGATAGAGTAAGCGTGTTGTAAGCAGTCAGCTTACACTCTCTCATCTTTCAAAACATTGAATCTGGCTCATAGCTTTCCTGATTTCTTGCATGTTTTGTGGCTTGTTTTCTTCAGTCTATGTGTGTGCATACACGTTTCTGCAATCTCAGATCGGCTGGATGTCGTCGTTAGGTGTTGATGTGTGTTCGGACATTTCTGCGATCTCAGATCGGCTGGCGTCGTCAGGTGTCGATGTGTGGACGGTTGTAGGATGAGCTTTCAGATAGATTTCCAGTATGTCCGTGTTCTCTAGCTCTTTTCCCGGGATCCAAATGTCAGCTTCAGGGCCATAACCATACCAGCGAATGAGGTACTGATGTCCACATCTGCGTGTTCTGGAGTCCAAGATGCGTTCAATTTCCCATTCTTCTGTCCCTTCTTGTGTGATGATTGGCCCAGGTCTTTGTAGTTCATGGGAGGGATAGAGCTCAGCGTCATTGGGCACATGACACTTGAGTTTGGAGGCATGAAAAGTGGGGTATATGTTAGTATGCTCAGGTAAGTCAAGAGTGTAAGTGGAGGACTCTTGCTGACACTACGGAGTAGGGTCCATCGAACCATGGCATGAATTTAGCCACGCATTTGTTGTCACCTGTGAGGTATTCATGGTGTCTGTTAGCTGTGGACAGGTATACTAAATCCCCGACAATGAAGCCAGGGTCATCGCTTCGATGTGTGTTGGCTGCACTTGCTTGTGCCATGTGTGAGGCCAAGAGGGCGTCATGAGCGTCTGCGACATTGGTTTTCAATGCCACGATGGCATCGAGTGCATTAGTGATGTCGTTGGGGAAGTCCACACAAATACTTTCAATCCGAGTTGGAGTCAAGGGAGGTAGTAGACGGGGAGTTCTGCCGATGTGGAGGTGAAAAGGTGTGTAACCGGTTGAGGCATTTTTGGTGCACATGAGAGTGAATCAGACACGTGGCAGGGCGCTTACCCATCCCATTTGGTGTTGGTCGACAAAATAGCGGAGTGCTTGATCAACAGTCTTGTTGGTGCGTTCACTGGCTCCATCTGTCTCTGGATGGTAAGATGTGGACAACTTTAGTTTTACCCCAGTTAGATGATGTAATGCCTTCCAAAATTTGCTGGTAAATATCTTGTCGCGATCCGAAACTATACTTAGTGGTAGTCCGTTTTCACAGTACCAGTTATCGAAAAAGAGGTTGGTGATTTCTCATGCATTCATGCTCATCTTGCAAGGGACCAGTCGTATGTCAGCCCTGAGGCAGTCAGTGATTGTCATGATGCTGTCGAAGCCCTTTTCTGTGGGGAGAGGGCCAATGAAATCGATCACAATGGATTCGCCTCAGTGGTCAGGCACTGGCAGAGGGTGCAAGGGGCCATAAGGCTTTGTCGTCCGACTTTTGTTTCTTGCACAATTGGGACATGCGGGTATGTAACTTTCTTCTAAGTCTTTTCGCATATTTGGCCAATAATAGGACTCACGAAGAGATGCGTATGATTTGTCTATCCCGAAGTGACCTAGTTGGTCGTGTGCGAGACGAAAAATGGTTTCGCAGAGATGAGTGACATGTGGGATGATCAAACAATCATTGAGGTATGTATAATAAACCATCGACTTGGCATAGTCCTGGCAGTGAGTTGACTAGCTTTTGCAGCTTAGCACACCAGGGGTCCGTTGTGTATCCGGATTGGATATCCATATACAGTGACTTGTTGGGTGTTATTGAGAGAACGAGTGCAATCGGAGGTATGTGCTGAATGTTTGTTGGCATGTGAGCCGTTTGCTTAACGTAGGTGGGTACATTTTCGTCAGGAGGGAGGCAAGATAGTGCATCCACGACTGAATTGTCTTTGCCACGGATGTATTGGATGTCGAAGTCGTACTGGCTGAAGAATTCCTGCCAATGTGCTTGGCATCATGAAAGCTCACATTGTGTGAGGAAATTTTCCAACGTCTGATGGTCTGTGTAAACGGTAAATGGCGTTCTGAGAAGTTCGATCTGCCATTTCTTCAGTGCACATACAATGGCCAACAGTTCCTTTTCGTGGACAGGATAGTTGAGTTGGGCTTGACGTAGCTGCATTGAGTCGAAAGCCACTGGTCGAGCCATCTGTGGAGTAGGTCCAACACTGAGCATTGCCCCAACTCGCCAGTCGCTGGCATCGCAGGTGACAAATATCTTGTTGTCACCAAGGTTGTTGTGGTTGATGGTGGTAAGGCAGTCTTGGCTAACCACTAATTGCTTGATAGCGTCGAAGGCTTCTTGGTGTTCATTCATCCATCCTGGCCATTCATGTTCGCTAGCTTTTGTTGTCAATGGTGTCAACAAGCGAGTGTGGTCGGCAAGGCTCAGAAGAAACTGGTCAAGGTAATGCACGAGACTGAGGAAAGAGCGGACATTGTTTGTTGACTTGGGTATTGGCCAGTCGAGGATCTGTTTGGCCTTTGAAGTGTCAGCTTCAATTCCCGATGCTGAAATGCAGTGACCAAGAAAGTCAATTTCTGTACAAAATAGTGATGTCTTTTTGGGAGAACAGAACGGGCATGCTTTACGCGCAATGCGTCCAATACCAGCTTTACATTCTTTGCATGTTCCGCGATGTTTTGAGACCAGATGATTATATCATCGAGATATGCGTGACAGATTTTACTGATGAGGCCTCGAAGCGCGATGAACATTCTGCGCTGACGCGTAGCTGGCGCGTTCCTGCCTCCTTGAGGTATTACCGTCCATTTGTGTAAGCCTTTGGGAGTATCGATAGCTGTGTATTTTATATTGTCGGGATGAATTTGCATCTGAAAGAAAGAATTTGTCATGTCAATTTTCCCAAATATTTTACCTTTTGCGCAATCACACAGTATCTCATCAATACATGGTAATGGGTGATTATCTGGAATGGTATTAGCATTCAGAGCACGATAATCATTTACCCAGAGTGGTAAAGCTGTTGGGTCCTTCTTTGGAATGAGGAATGCAGGTGAGACAAACGAGCTTGACGAGGGTTGCAATCGACCTGCCGTGATATGTTGATTTAGCAGTGTGTCCCACGCTTCACGATATTTTTGCAGCGTGTTGTAGCGTCTGCATTGTATCACTGTGTTGGGGTCTTTCAGTGTGATGTGATGCATGATATCTGTTGGCAAGTGGTCAATGTGTGGGATATCATCCAGGAATCTATCTTCATATTTCCACCTCATTTCTCTGTCGAGACGTTCGAGATGTTCCTTATTGGCTTCGATAAATGCCAGAGTTGTGATGTGTTGTTGCAGCAATCCTATGATGTTTGGTGCCTCGGTTGTTGTGTTTGTGTCGTCGTGGTGGTTCGTGAGAACAGCTTTGAGTTCACAGATCATGTTCTTCCATAGTTGTCGAATTTCATGGTGCATCAGGATTGTTACCGTCACGCGTGGTTTTTGTAGTGGAGGGTTCAAAAGGTTGTAGTCCAAATTTTTGACAATACATGTGCAGCTGTCATGATCTATAACAAGGCAATTGTGCAATAAGAAAGGTCCTCCGAGGAGGAGCGGAACTGTGAGATTAGGTGCAATGATTGCACGTATTGTATGCGAAATCCAATCATGATTAATAGACAATGGGGATAACAGAACATATTCAGAAAATGAAAAAGGGGAAGACGAGTTGTCCATGAATGCAGAATTTGCTTCTATCTTTGTCTGTAGCTTGCGTCTATGCAGTCCAAGTCTTTTGACGATATGTTCGTCAATCAGAACTAAATGTGACCCATGGTCAATCAATGCGTCGACATGTTCAAAGGAAGGGGAAGATGGGCTTGTTAAGAGACAGGGCCACATAATGTGTGCGGTTTCAAATGGGGCTACACACATGTCATCCTCGGAGTCGGACCCGTTGTCGAGGACAGATGATGGCATCACAGCTCCCACTGTACTAACAGCGGCTACAGGTTTAGTCTTCAGCTTTGTTGCAATGGCGTCTTCTTCCATGAGTACCTTGTAGGATGAGGCATCAGGCACACCATCGGGACATTCCTTGGACTGGTGCGAGACGTAGAATTTGCGACATTTGAAACAACCCTTGTGTTTCATCAGTAACGCACATTCAGCTTCTGTGAGAGAACCTAGGCGAGGGGATGACAAGTTGTATGTTTTTGTGGAGGGTGCTTTGCTGGATGAGGTCATGCACTTGTTTGATCTATGTATTTCTTTGGCGATCTTTTTATGGGAGGTGAGGTCCTCAAGACGTTCCTCATCGAGGAGTTTGACTTCCTCAATCCAATCTTTAAGCGAGAGATCGTCAGCAAGTTTTGCTCTGAATATAGGAATCAAGAGCTCATCGCAGATGTGTGCCTCGAGTTTGTCGTGAAGTTGAACTTCAGAGAGATAGGACGAATTTCCATAGAGTAGTGTGTTCTGGTTTTGGACGTCTAGTGCCCACTCATAGAATGGGCAACTTCCTTGGCAAGAACCTAAGACCTTTTTGCATAGTTTGCTGGCCCAGTGATGATCGAGCCAAGCGTCTCTGAAAGCCGTCATGTATTCCGTGAAGGTCCCTGCTGTAGGAAACAATCTGGCTACAGCCCTGCAGAGCATCATTTCCCCATGCTAGTCAATACCTACACTTACAGTCCGAAGTCATTCCGAAGGGTCACGAACAGTTCCGGATAGTTGCGGTCAGTTACGCACCTTCGCACGTCGTTGCGGTGGCTCCACATACTGGGTCACGATCCGCATCACTCTGCATAACCATACCGGTCCCTCGTAATGTCCTCCCATGTCCTGTCCACGTCCATCCAACCCCACTGGTGTGTTATTAGTCCTTACCTGTTGTCTATTGATCGTTTGCAAGCTGTTTTACATACTTTTCCCATGCATGAGGCCAGCTTAGCGCTATTACATCTTATATCACTCCGGACTCGCTTGTACATATGCGGTCGCCTGCATAGTCCCAGATTCATACGGACTCACATAAATACTCGCCCAGGACTCATAACTACTCACTTTTCTACATTCCCTTCCTTTGAGTCAGTGTTGCAGGAGTCACTAGCATAGTCTACCTCGTTCTTTGTTCTTGCGCAATCGATTGCAGTTCTCCCTATCTCGCGCTTGACCTTTACACTCCTTTGAGCGTTCAACTCTTGCTAGTTATACCTAGAAACCTCGTCGCATAAAAAGTTCCGGAACAGATCCCGGTAAATCTTCGCATCGCGTCCCTTATACCTGGTACCCTTACCCGTCATACCCATCACCCGTTACCTGGTACTTGGACTCGTATACTTGGTTCCCTTCTAGTTATATCCGTGCTCTCTTACTCCGCGTCCGCACCGCACTCGCCTCACAACTCATCCACATACCCGCATCTCGTATCTTCGCCGCATAGCTTGCGGAGTCCGTCGCATAGATCATAATACCCAGCCGCACTTGTCCCTTCGCTCTTACTTGAGGAACTGCTCTCAGAGCTATCCCTTTGGGTCGACTACTACTCTCGCACCTAACAGGATCGACACACTATCACTATAGCGCGCTTCTACAATTTCTCCCACACCGCATTAAGTGTTGCTCATTGTGTCTTGTACCACGTGTGAAGGCGGGGATCTAACATTCCAGACGCTATCATCTTAACTTGATCAGCCTCTTCCACCGACTTGTGTAGGAAATACGTCTCACAAGCGCCTTCCCAGTCATGGGCAACTTGCGGCGTGATGTTGCCTGCAGTAAGTTTGGGTGGTTTGTTTGGAGCTGTTTGCTCCACGGTGGCTGATTTCGTCATAGTGCAAGGGCGGATGGAGGTTATATGCGCGTTGTCTGAGTCTGACTCTGATGAAGAGTTGTTATATGTTCTTGTGGATGTGATACGTGTATTATGTGTGAGGTTGGATGGGACTGAGGTCAAGGTTGATATGGGTTCGGGAGAAGATTGTTGTCTTTGGTTCCTCGTACGCTGACGCATAGTCAAGGATGTGGGGACAGTGGGTTTTCTTCATACAGAAGACAGTTTGACAGGTCTGGTAGTGTGTGGGTAACCTGGCGGTTTGAGAGATAGTCGTTTGGTTTAAACAACACAAGTTCCGTTTCTGTTAAAAAAAAAGTGGAACCCTGCCCGGGAGAACAGCAAGGAACACTGCTGATCAGACGAAAGTAACAGGACGAAACTGTGGGATTATCGGATTGTTGTACTAATGGATATGTGATGGTAGGTAGGAGACCCGAGTCTAGTAGGAATGATACGAGAATCGAGGAATATAAGGGGATGGGTCACATGATATATGATAGAGTAAGCGTGTTGTAAGCAGTCAGCTTACAGTATGTTGACCACACATCAATTTGTGAGCGTCTGTTACATCCAGACGACAGACCCAAACTAATCGTCGTCCTCCCCATCCCAGTGCCAAAATCAATAAATGGCTCCGAGTCTAATCCCTTTCATCCTTTCATTCTACTATGAGCAGAAGGAAAGATTGAGAGGGGTAAACTGATCGTCGTACTCTCGATCCCAGCCTTCAATTTAACAAATGGCTCGATGTAATCCCTCTCACTTTTTCCTTCGGCTATTGTTATCAGAAGGAAAGATTGAGAAGGCCAGCATCTATACCCATTTCCCAAGTATTATCCAAAGAACGGCGCAAGATGGAGGGCAAACCCCACTCCAAGCAACCCACTTAGTACTAACCAAAAACAAGAACGGTACTGTACAAGGTGCGTCCCTCTATGCATGGCCTCCCAATACGTCAATATTGGAAGCAATGCCTAGAGAGGAGTACCTAGTCCTTCTCAAGTACAATGATCACTTTCTTCAGATCTCACCCGAACACCCGTTAAGACCTCCTTAGATAACACAAGCCCAACTCTGGTGCTAGCTCAAGATCCCACTGTAATTCAACTACTTCAAAGAGCATCAATGAAACTGAATTGCGATTGGATGACGTGCGTACGTGCTCTATGTAATGCGAACGATAATCGATAAATCATGAACTACTACTTCGCTGACAAGACACGCTATGACGCGTCTCAGCTTCAAGACTAAGTTGCGGATCGACAGGTCCGTTGCCCCCGAACAGGATATCAACACTGCATTAGCACACAGCACATGGCTCTGGTTCATCGTCTCATGATCCCACTGTCCCTGTCCCCCATCTACCACCGCCTCTCAACAACGCCCTTCGTCAGCGCCTTGAAAGAACCAACCTCTCGTTTTTCTCCTAGGCAACAACGCCAAAACATCCTGTGCTTCTCAGCATGCACGCAAGCCAACTCGTGGGTGCGCTCTACATCACGAGATGACGAGATCAGCGCGAGAGCCAGCACATCACACCACACACGAGGACATGTCGAGAATGAAACATAACGAGTGAGCGTTTGTTAGATCGTGGATTGTAGGATGCGGTTTTCACCCTCTCGAGTCTCGACGTCCCCATCCCCACCAAACCGTCGCCCCATCATCGCTTCGAGCTCTGGGAATTCTTCAGTTGTGTAGAGCGCGGGTCCTGTTGCGAATCCAGGGGCCAGCCGCAGGCCTGACAAGCCGGATTTTCGGAGTTGGGCTGTGGAGGAGGAAAAGTCAATGTCGTCCATGAGCTGTGAGGTGGGGTGAGTGTGGGTTATGGAATAATGGAGAAGAATTGCGTGTCACAAGACTGGCTAGCAAAGTGGAATAACTGGTTTAAGACACGTACGGTAACGAAGCAAAGAGCCGACCCGTCGTAAAGGAACAGACACGTCAAAAAGTATGCGAGCGCTTACCTGAAATACAATACCCAACAACCGTCACTAGTGGTAGTGGCGTCTGAAACTGCTCATCAGAGAACCGATGTAAGATCTCAGCAGGTGCCCGCGATGAGGTTGCACGATGTTTCGAGAACAGCGCGCTATGAGATAACCACGACTCCATAGAAACCAGTCATGAATGTTAATGGTGGTCTGCAGATTTATCCATGATATCTCAGAAGCTGCTGGTAAAACCGAGATTGACGCTTACCTTGGCACCAAGGCTGGAGATATCGTCTTTATGCGACCCAACAACATCTCGCAAGCAGTGCAACAACTTGAGCACAACGTCCAGCAACTAGGTCAGAATGTGGGGATGCACCAGCTACCCAAGTTCTGGGATTGCAGCAGATACCCCAATATCTGTGGGTGCATACCGAACTTGCTAACAAGCTGGCCCTGAGCACTGAGTCTTCACCGAATGCAAATGAGTGTCATTGAGTACCCCTTCAAGAGTAAATAAACCCATGAACTTCGTCCTAGAGTTGAAGCCTAGACGGCGACGAAGACCTAATCGTGGTTTCGAGTTGAGAAAAGACGCCCAGGAGTTTGATGGACTCAGGGCGAGAATTACAAACATAGCAGGGTTTGAATGACCTAGACTAAGCATGCATGAAGCCGAATAATATGTCGCAAAATTCCGCCAGAGCCTTGAATGCTCGGTGGCTGGGGCCGTGGAAGCGGAAGAAGCAGGCCTAACGAGGCGGCGAGTCCGGCCAGGTGTCAAGCTAGACACCGAAGTCAGATAGTTTCCCTAGACTTGTTTCTATTTCAAATTTACTTCAGAACTCAACAACATATAATCTTATGATGACCTTGGAGACCCGCGTGCGTATCG
The DNA here is from genome assembly GCA_016628065.1 of Suillus lakei. NCBI lineage: Eukaryota > Fungi > Basidiomycota > Agaricomycetes > Boletales > Suillaceae > Suillus > Suillus lakei. The sequence goes on along the minus strand of JABBWA010000064.1, from coordinate 198,774 downwards.
CGTGCCAGGACGCAAACTTCAACATTACCTCAGCGCTGAGGACGAAGTTAGCAGTTTGATAACAAGACGAGCAGGGACAGAACGTTAACAGAATGAAAATGCGGATTGTGCAGAAGTTCATCCCAGAAATCATGCATTGCACTTCCTCACTCATAGACAGTTGACCTTTCGTGAATTTGATAACCTGGAGGCGGAAGGATTCCGACACAAGAGAAACTCGGCCGCCAGAGCGATGTAGACCACTCATATAGCAACTAAGGAGTGAAGGGAAGTGAGAGAAATATCACCAGGCCAAGCATGGCGTACAAAGCTGGGCAGCAATCCTATAGCTTGTGACAAGATAATCATCCGTCATGACGACAGCATCCACAGAGAACACGGGATCCTCACCGCCGTCTACCCTCAAAAAAGTATCTACCCCAACGCCCACGATACTTCCCTGTTGTTCGCAGATGTAGCGACACGCTTCATGACACGATGAGGCTGATACCAGAGTTGTAGAGAGTTCACTGGATGCAGGAACCGAACTGGGGTTCGGTAGTGTACAAAAGACTGGGCGGCGCTTCATTGGCAACTTGAAATGTCGTGGACGGGCCTTGGACGAGCCGGAAAGGTAGGTTTGATGATCTGAACCTAATAAGGAGTGATGTAAGGACATGCTGTACAATGCACAGCTGTCATGAAGAAGGGTAGATATAGAAAGAACTGGCACGCACCACGCCTATATTGTACCCATCAATCAGGTGTTCGCTCTTTGTCCCGCTAGGATCCTGGTAAGATGAATATCCATCTAAGGATCACGCACGGATGAACTGACGGCTGGCTTAAAAGTGCAAAGTGCGGCAACTCTCGAACGAGTTAGACTGAACTTCAAGCCTTACAGAGCACGAGAAGAATTCACTTGAACACATCCGATTAGTCGACACTTGCCAACCTGTCTGGCAAATACCTTCATGGCTTCTAGCTCAACGCAGCCCGGTGCAACAGCAAACAATTTGATCTTGACACCGGTCATGACCTTGGAGGGACATGAACCATGGAATTTTCCCCAGCCAGATGGTGGTCATAACGAGTACAAAGACGTTTCATGCATTTCCTATTTTCCCAACGGCAAGCAAATGATCAGCGGATCAGGCGACAAGACCGTCCGGCGATGGGACCTGGGGGAGGGTAAGGAGATTGAAGAGGTAAGGAGGGTTTTTGAGGATGGTATACAAGCAGTGGGGGTATCAAGGGATGGTCGATGGGTTGCCACTCTTGCTGGTAGGGAGCTCAAAGTCAGCGAGGTTAAGACGGGGATTGTGAGAACATTTAATGAGGGCCGATGGATCAACTGCATTGATATCTCCGCGGACAGCACGCTGCTAGCGGGCAGGTCATGGGATACAGCGTGGATATGGAGCTTGGATACAAGCAAACTTGTGGCTGGTCCATTCGACTTGACATGCGGTGGTCATTACACTAGCTCACCAACACTTCGATTATCGGAAAACTCAAGGAAGCTGGCGGTGTCAACATCATCATATTGGAGGCAGTGCCTTCAGGTGTGGGATGTCCAAACACAGAAATTAGATGTCACTAGAAAATCTATTGATACCATTCTTGGGACATCTGTGCCAGTGTTCTGGACAACAAAAGACAAATCCATCGTAACCGCATTCTCCTTCACGGATGACAACCTCAGGACGATCTATGAGTTTGACCCATCGACGCTCAAGACTATCGGAAATCCCTTCAAAGGGCACACAATCACTATCTATGGTCTAGCACTCTCGTCTGATTGTCTTCTTCTCGCCAGTGCTTCCGACAACAACACCATCAAGCTCTGGGCCTTCGAGTCTCGCCAGCTCCTCGCCTCATTCGACGTCCAAACTCCCATCACCCTCGTCCTCTCGCCCGATTCACGCCAACTGGCTTACACGGTCTTCGATAACACCAAGGTCTACATATGCAACATTCCAGCCAACGTCCTTGCTAGCATTGGGCTTGAAGAACCGCAACCTAGTGTGTGTATTCCCCGCATAGATTCATCATTTATGTCACGGTGCTAACATCTCTTACAGACCAGTAAATCTAAGCGTTCACGCCGCGCCGGTCTACTCAACGTACGTAGTCATGCACGCTGATTCATCCACATTACATCATTATTTATTACAGTCCGATGCAACACGCCGCCATAAACCAGTGATAGTGCCTGTCATACCTCCCGTCCCTCGCCCACAGAGACCTTCGCCTACAAGGGACCCCCACGCTTTACTTCGCTTTCTACGCAAACCCCATCCGTCTTCCCGTACCGAGCCTCGTGATCTCCTCGACGTATGTGTCTTATGCCTGTTTACTTTGCGGTTGACTCGACGGTTCGCTCACAGTTCCCTGCTACATCACCCCTACCTCGCTCACATATAAATCCCCACGAGAATGTGAGTGGGGACATTCATCGCCACATATTTGACTTACACTTTTTTAGTCTCAATCCACACCAGCACCACCCGCCATCCAAAGCTCTGCCATTAGTCCTTCCACGGCATTCAAATCCCACCTACACCGAATATCGACCTGGTGGCCCCATCATGCGTCGCCGACCATCGCCAATGTCCCTCTCGCACAGGGTAAACAGGTGCGTGGCTCATTTTTATTTTAGTATTCCAGGTCTCATGTATCCATTTGCAGCGGAATGCTGCGGCGGGTGCTCCCGGCGATGACGACGAATGGATACGGGATGAAGAATATGTTTCTCCTCCTCCTTCACCAAATCCCAATTCACAACAGCCACTTACAGCAGGGCAGGTCCAAATCAATACCGGGGAGCATGGAAGCGGCCGATTGTGTTTCTGCCTGTAGAACTGTTTCCCCTCATTTTACTATATGTAATTGTTGCTCGTTGCCGCATGCTCTACCACAAGTTCCCAGAACATTGTATTGGATCCCCCAAGCTCCTTCGGGTGATTAACCTGAATTATTTCCAAGATAATCCAATATCTAAACAAGACTCGAGAGCAAGTGCTAACGAAGTTTACAACATTAACCACAGGACCGCGCACCTTCGACAAACGTTCACACCGTTCGAATTCGCTGCCTGCCAAATTCTATTTCTGCTGCATCTTAAGTTACATATGGCTTTGAACCCCTCACGCGAACAACTGAGCTGTACTCGATCTCTGTCACAATCATGGTCCATTCAATACAACTTGAGTTTTCACGTTCAGCACCTGTGTGCGAGTTCCGATTTCCACAGGCTGCATCCGGCCAATACCTCGCACTTGAATGATCTTTTCTTTCAATACAGCTCTTTCGCATTTGCAACGTGCCATGCACCCAGATACTATTTTCGTAGGATAAGATGAATAATAGTCGACTACATATTGATGTTGTATTGATCTATAAAAGAATCTTGAAACTCGCACAGTAATCCAAAGTAATCCATTTGACAAGACGAGCCGCGCAGCGGCAATCACTTGTAAGGGTATAAGCATAAGCCGAATATCATGTCGTGAAATAGGTAGGTAACGTGGACTCTATCTGTTCAAGTTGCACAGTCATCTATACGCACAGGATCTACTATCAAATTGAGCGAAGGCATGAGGGTAGCGTATTCCGCTCGCTGCCGATCCGTTGTCAACACTCCACCACCGAAAATCAGGATCTCCAGCGGACATCTTGACCGTGTCAAAAATGCCTTAAACTCTTCATGAGGCCACTGTGACGGTCCCATATTATGAGCTTCAACCACGCGAAGATTGGGGAGCGTGATAACATCGAACAGGCTAAGATCTCCGATAGAGTCGAAAAGTAGATCCCCACACATGTGTAAGGATTGAAGTTTGGTGTGCACGACTGATTCTAGAGCCTGAATCGGTTCAGATGTTCCAATGATCGTCAAGGAGGTGAGGTCGGGACATAGATGTAGCAAGCGGGTGAACGCATCTAGTCCATCTAAATTGATCTCGAGAGTCGTGAGACGGGCCCATGGGGAATCAGGGAAGAAGTCCAATCGCTCGTGGGTGAACGACAGGTCCATCACGTTGAGCCTGCGCAGATTGACCGGCAATTGCTCGATAGAACGATGAACAGCTCGCACAGAATCAACGCCGTACTTGTATACGGTCAGATCCTCGAGTGCGCAGAAGTCTGCCATCATGAAGGGGCTGTCACTGAAGAAAAAACAAAGAGAAAGAGACGAGATTTGACGAATGTATGGCTGGAGGAGGTTTTGTAGCTTGCTCCAGTCGGTGTGACTCTGGAGTGCTAATGAGAGCGGACATCCTTGTGATCGCTTGAGGCAGGAGTCGTAGTAGAAAGCTCTCTGCTGCCAGTCACCGAACCCGACTTCCAACCACAGTTTGCACCACAAACTGGGCAAGCCCACAGCAACCTCCCTCCATCGTCGACATGTTGCGGTCAACGACATGGGAGCCATACTTGATGTGGGCGACAAGTACTCGTCTTCGGGGAGACAATAAAGGAAAATTTGCGAGAGGATTTCGGTTGGCAAGCGCCAAATAGCCGCTGAAGATCCCCTATTGGAGTCGTTGGTCTGGACGATATTGGCCTTCTCTTCAATGAGTTGCCGGGGACGATTGCTGACACCCTTCCTGACTGTTTCAATGTACGACTCCTCGCAAAACATTGCATAAAACTGTTGAAGTAGATGTTTGTTGTTATATTCAGACGCCAATACCTCCAAAACCAAGGACTTACAGCCTGAGATCCCTGCATCACACCAATGGTAGGTGGGGCTGGTGAATCGACGTTTGAGTTGAAGGTCAATGTCTGCATCGTTGATGTTAACGCGAAGGAGGTTGAGGTGTTGGAGATGGAGATTTGAAGTAGAAAATAATTGTACCGTTCCGCCAACCGTCGAGTCAGGTCGTGTCCCTGTTTAAATACCGTTTCGCAAACCACAGATCCACAACAAACACACATTGCTATTGTGGTTTCTCATAGCCGGTATTAGGTAAAACGCCCTCCATCCACACCTAGAGACCTTGCATTGTTGCAAAGGTACTCTGTGCGAGCGCCTGTGGAAAGATGCCTCATTGGCTTCGGCACACTCGATCGGCACCACTAGGCCATCCGAGATCATGTATGCCTTCTTAGGTATACGACAACTGAAGGTCATAGAACAGACTTGTCGAGCTGTGACCTTTATTTTCCCCATCATAGTCTTTTGTTTTTTGTTTGATATTTGACAGGCGTGAAGGTACTCACGAAAATGAGGTTTTGAGTCTCCTCCGCATCTACTGTACGTACTGGGGGCCGCTTACCCTCTCGGCAACCATTTCTCCCCCGCTACATGCTCAAGACTGACGCACCTGAACTCAACACAGTTCACGCACTTTTTCAAGAATACGTCATTCTCAGTGTCCTGCTCGATGGTACGAGCTCATAAGCACATGGACTGAACAGAACTGGAATAAGATGACTCGATGAATGTCGGGGAGTTTAAAGCAGCGAACGTTTTCCTAAAATGATTTTGTCTACATTGACACGTGACCCACTGACAAGAAAACGGTTCCCAACTTCACTTAAGTCCGTCCCTCGTGTTGTCAAGAAGTATGCAGGAGGGATGTGCAGGGTGATGCATGAGAGTGTTGTTCTATACAAATTACAATGTTTTATCAACAACGCGGTCTAATAGTGATATCACTGCACTGTCAGAGGCGATCAATATTTAACTACACCACATATCTAAAACCAATCGGGTCCCGAAGCTCCTTGACATCCTTCGCATCCCGTTCGTTCCTCTCGATCTGTTCATTCAAATGCCTCAAATACAAATACATACCTCCAAACATGGCTGTCGAAACCACAAGTGCTGCGAAGCAGACGACATAGGAATAACGATATGTCGGGCCCCAGTTGGACGGCCATACGTACCTATGAAAAAAGTGCAGTTAGCAAGAGCGAGGGATCATGACAATGTCACTAACGATCCAACAACATTTCCTATCTGCCCCAGTGCGTTAATCAAAGCAATAGCAACAGCTCGCTTCGCAGGTTCTCTGATGAAAGTGTTGCTGATCCACCCCCAGAGCACCAGACTTCCAGCGAGGACTTGAGTCATCAGGAACCTGTAGGTCTCTGAGTACGGGAGTGGCGATTTTGAGTGGCGATACCACTTACAGCGAAATATAGCGCACAGCCTTGTTCATCGTAGAGATCGACATGATGAATCCAAGGGCAGCGAGTGCATTGGAGACGACAAAGTATTTGTAACGCCTCTGCTTCTTGTCAGAATACCTAGTCTCCGTGAGATGCGAGTTTCTGGTACGAATGGTTCACTGACCATGTAAGAGCAAATGCGACCATACCCGCGAACACCCACGGAGGAGCACAGAGCAGTAATGTTACAGTCGTGTCATATCCCAGTGTCGCGCACAGCGTCGGGAAGTAAATGAAGAAAGACTGCCCCACTAACTGGAACATGATCGCAACTGCAAACCACCACACCTTCCAGTCAGACACAGCATCCCACAGTCCTTGCATGGTCGTCCGTTTCCCAAGCTCATCAACCTTACCATAACCATTTTCTGCAAGGCGAGAGATGGCAAGTGCTCTTTCCTCCGGGGTGAGCCACCTGGTGTTGTGCGGAAAATCAGGGAGTATGAACATCGCGCAAATCGCGACTAAGATGGTGATGCCGCCTTCAATGTAAAATAACCATCTACAGATCATTCAGCTCCAGAGAGTAGCAGAGACGATCGTCGCTTGCCTCCATGCAGCTTGATCAAGTTTGTCCTGCATGCCGTGGAGTATAGCAGAAGCAAACAGGGATCCGAACGCAGAGCTGAGACAACTTCCACAAGAAACGAGAGCTATTCTCAAGGCGACCTCGTCCAGCTTGTACCATCCGGACACAAGAAACACAGCGCCAGGGAAGAAGGGCGCTTCAGCAAAGCCAAGAAAGAAACGGGCGACAACAGCCCCAGTATAACTTGGGTCGAACTGTCAGAGAATAGAATGATGCAAAACAAGATTGTGTACTTTGTTGTGATGCCTGAGCACAATTAGCAGCCAACTTCATGAATGACCAGCGTCGACAAACCTGTTAATACCGATATTGTACCCCATACTATCATACAAGACGGAATAAAGACAGCAGGTCTCTCCAACCAGTGCAAGAACAGGTTCCTGAAGAAAAGTCACGTTCAGTCGTCTCTCGATGAGGGACGAAACTCACCCTGGCACTTGCATGATAATGTATCCAACATATAGGATGGACAAGGTCGTGGCGTACTGTTGCCCCCGCAGGTGCAGGTCTTTCTCAAAACCTTGTAACCGAGCATTACTGTGGACGTCATGAAATCAATGTGAATACGATGATATGTGACACACCTAACACTCGATCTGTCGATCTAGGGCACACAGTAAGTGTCAGAATAGAGGTCGGAAAAACCTCAGATTTACCAGGTTCAGGGTATATAAAACCAGTATCATGGACATACGCAAATCAAGCTTCCTCAGTAACCTCCTTTGAAGATCATCACGGGGATGACAGGGTATACCAGTGGGCAAGTCGGCGATGTCGGTGGTGTCAACTGCTGTTGTATCATTGAGAATGGGCATCGTTAGGGGGGAAGGGGGGAAACGCAACATGAAGGCTTGCATACCTTCTTAGCGACACGCAGGTGAGAAGAATGGTGCGAATTTATTACAACTGGAAGCCATGGATAGTCTGCCAAGGTCGTCAATTCACATTGACCGCAGTACCAATTGATCATAACACTAATTCAGGCAGCTCCACCAGGATCCATATCTAGTTTATCCAATACCAGTGATGCGCCGGATCAGCAGCCCTGGTAATTGGTTTGGCAGAATGGTTGTGCGGAGTGGTTGTGCAGAATGGTTGTGCAGAGGGTTGTGCAGAATAGTTGTGCAGAAAGATGAGAGTGGATGACGAAGCTTGGATGACAGAACTTGCAGGGAGAAGGCAGACATCATCCGCAAGAAGTCCAGGGTCAGCGGGTATATAGTCTAGACCATGTGACCTGTAGACATGTCAATATAAACATACACTGAAATTAGTTGGTGGGCTGACACCGGTCGCCGCGTCCTATACACATACATCCATCGCTGTACCCCTTCTCCATATATTTAAGAGATGCTTCACCTGGAAAATATCCCATAAAGCTGCGAAGGGGTGGAAGCCCGTGACCTCCAAGCTGCCGTAAATGAAGTTGACGTTATGGATCATAATAACGATGATTGGATGGAGATACGAGCATTGCGTATTGACTCTTCAGAATTATAGGTACAATTTCACCCCACACTGATACTTCTGCCTACAATATTAGCCCTCACTCACATCCTTTACGCGAAGCTGAAGCTTCCGCTTTGGTACGCACATGGCAAATTGATACGGCATTGACTGGATCACTCATATCATCAAGCCTTCAAGCCTGGGATAGACGCTGATGGATGGTTTAAGTCATAAGTCCGACTGTTGGGCATGACAAATACCTAAAACCATGACTTGAATGATTTTCGTTCCACCCACTAATGAGACTCCAGGTGACCATGAGCAGCCGCCTTGCCAAATGATAGCAAAGGAGTCGATTCCAAATAACAACAATGTAAACCACCACCATTGCAATCGGAACGATGTGTCTATGTTCGAACTTCGTATTATGGACAGCCAGACTAGAGAACATGGTACCTGTCCTTACCTGGCCTAGTCTGCATGCATTGTCAATTTGGCATGGTTTCTGCAAACCGATTCATTAGTAGTGATGAGCATCATGATTGAATATTGATGATTCAACTGATTCAACTACTGGCCCATCAATGATCATGCACGCAAAAGCGAATTTGAACGCGTAAACAAGCATCAACGACGCGCTCAAACAGCGCCTTGAATGTCAGAAGCGTCGAGTTCTCGTCTGTGGTTCGGTCCAGGTGTCAGTCAGAACATGGTACGGTTCTTGGTTCTGACATTGGGCGAACGGTTCGACTTTGGTTCGGACGCATCCCGAACCGTCCCGAACCCCGAACCGACAATTATATTTTCGACAGTATGCTGACGGGCAGCTCACGCCAATTGTGCTGTTGTACAGAGACAGGGATAACCTTGTAGTCATACAGATGATGCTCAAAGAGCTCCCGGACCACACAACTGTCACGCGTCTGGATGGATATGAACATCTGGACATCCTTTGGGGGAAGGATGTTGATAGGGATGTTATTCCAGAAGTTGTGAATGCCTTGAAGGTGTACTGCGACGACTCATGCGGAAGTCCGGACAAGTTCAAAGATGGATTCAAAGTGTTTGAGAGGTAATCATAGAGTAAGGGGACATTTATATTCATTGATAGCGGACGGTGGACTTTCCATGCTCCTTCGGTATAGATACAAATTTGATAATGTAGTATTGGTCGATGGTAATGGTATAAATGAGATCATGACGATATAATGACGACTATCGACAGGTCATGGATCCTCGCTGACCGGCTCTGTGCGCCTTTTAGATTTTTTGGACCGCTTTTCACCTTCCTCTAATGTTGCCTGGTTATCAGACTTTGTTTTCTTTTTCTTCTCATCTTTCCGCCTCTTCTTCTCAGACTCTAGGCCTTCTTCGGGTTCTTCCACAGCAGCTGATAGAGTACGGTCAGACGATTCCGCGCCTTTCGTTTTCCGTTCCTCTTTCCGTTTCTTCTTTTCCACCTTAGCATCGTTGTCGGGTATCTCAACTCCTGCCCCCGCAGGTAATTCAACTGCCTCTGCATTCCGCCTTTTCCTTTCTTCTTTTCTCTGCGCTTTGCGTCGCTGCTTCTCAGTCATCTCTTCATCTCTGGAACTATCTCTATCACATGTCGGTGTCGGCTCGGTAGGTTGAATTATAGCCTGTATAGCGGAAGATGCCATCTGTACGACAGTAGCGTGCGATGAAGAGGATGTAGTGAAGAATTGGGCGAATGCGTTCGAAGAGCCACCCTCTCCAAAGCTGCGACCTGCACCGAGCCCAATTCGCGGTTGATCTTCATCGTCTCGAGAAGGGGGACTGGAGGAGCCTATCCCTCCTCGAGAAGTGCTGCCATCGTCATGCGCAGCTGGGGTATTGGAGCCGGATTTCGCGCCAAGTTTTTCCTTAAAATAATCTGCGACGCTCTTGTTCGACGTTGTGAGCTTCTCGAGGGGGAGGTCGTTGTTTGCTGGTGTGATTGGAGTTAGAGAACCAGAGGGGGTCATGGAGGAAATGGATGAAGGAGTCGGTGCGATCCCCAGAATTTCGGAAATGGCAGCCGCTGATTTGTTTGAAAGGCGTTTAGCAGCTTGTATGCGAGCACGGTGGCTGGGAGAGGTAGTTAGCGTCAGATATTATAATTATCAGAAAGAAACGCACGCCATAGGACGACCCTTTGGCTTTGTTTGAGGAATGGGTGGTGTGGAATCGGGGGATGGGGCAGGAGGATCGATATGGGGAGAAGTAGATGAGTCTGCTGCAGCTGAATCCTCATGTTGGCGCTTGTCTTTCTTCCGTTTTTTCTTATCTTTTCCGTCCTCAGTCTGTTCCCCTTCCTTTCGCTTACGCTTCTTCTCTTTTTTTGATGATTGGTTCGACTCCTTGCCTTCATCGGAGTGTGCGTCCACTGCAGGGTGCTCAGGCCGAACAAATTCTCCCAGCACATGTTTAGAAGCAGAATCTTGACCACCCTGCGCATTGAGCCTCTGCAGCAAAGCCTCAAACTCTTTATTCTGCTTCCACGCGATTCCATGGGGATCTTTCTGATGAGCAGCACCAATCCCAAGCATATCGAGCTTTTGGGAGACCTTCAGATGCGACTTTCATGCCATCACCTGAGGCACCTAGACCTTTTGAGGGGTCCCAGCCGAGCTTGGACATGTAAGACTGGCCGAAGCGAGCTGCATCTGCAGAGAGGTGAGAATAGTGTTCGGAAGTACAAGTGGTGACTTGCCATCTGCCCAGGATAAGTTTCGTGGGTCATTTGGAATGCGTTGTTTTTCTTTTCTGCCGGCCAGTCCCATGGTCTTGTCGTAGATGGTACTATTAGGCAGCCACTAACTTGTTAGTTACCAATTGTAGGACTCTGCAGGCTGGGTTCCCAATTGGGCGTTCCACTTATGTAAGTTTATGTTTTACAAATTACCCCCTCACATCCACCCTCCATGTACATCAAACTGCCAGGCAACTGCCAGGCGCGCTGTGCTTCCTGTATTCCTGCACACCATTTTATGCTACTGTCAAATAATAAATATTGCTTCCCAACCGACCGTTCCGCAGTCACGTGTCTCATCCATTCTACTTGTATGCACGCGGATACGTACATCCTTTTATGTGCATGGAATCTTTGACATTCCACGGGACTCCTTTGTTCTCTATCTCTTCACCTTTCATTCTTTTGTCTTTATGTCTAGTCTTTCACTCGGTTACAAGTCACTGTCGTCATACTCTTTCCCTTTGTCGCTCGTCTACTGTATAAAAGATGGCACGTATCATCTGCAATATGCATCAAATTCTGGCCCGAGTCCTGATCCACAGTTTTCCGCACCGAGCAAGCTTCGTATTTGCACGCTCTCACTCTGTCTACTTTCTATTTGCTCTCGTGATCGCTCACATTCCCCTTCGAACTCGTACTCTAGCTGACACTTGCAGCCAGCCTTACACCACTGCAATTTCGCAACGTCAGGGCGTTTATGCTTTCTGCATACGTAGAGCATGCAGCGTACTACGCTCAGGAAGAAACCAGCCTTCATTTTGAGTACACATCTGTCGTACAGAGGATTTGGATCACAGAACCTAACTTGCTCAACACCCGGGGCTATGAGCCACCATCTGAGCGCAAGTTTGCCATCAGCCTCCTAGCTCCAGTGCTACTCGGCGTACCGTCCATTGTGCTCGACTGTTCAAGTCTGGACCTTCTTTCAGACTGCCTGGAACATGCATGGGACTCCCGCGCAGACACAAATGTCGACCACGGACATTCTCTGCATCCTTGGAACACCAGAACTCTGACGCTATCGTGTATGACCGCCAGATGGTGGACCTTCACGGATACTCCCCAGGGATACGCTTTCCTCTACTATCTCCCAAGAGGAGCGTATTCGGTGGGAGGATGTTCGGTTGAAGGTGTCCCGTTCTCCAGTACACTTTTTGTATGCTTGGGTGGGTCATGCAGCTGTTGGGGGGCGTTGTGAGGTTGGGCGTTGGCAGTTCAATTGTAAGTGTAGACCGTTTAGCATAAGATTGTGATTGTACTGACCATTGAACAGCAAATTGCCTGCCTTGTAGTGCCGCTTCTTGTGATCGTCGGTTGGATGTACGATCATGTATTACCTCTCGCGAGGTGTTGTTCTCACTGTCCTTTTTGTTAGCGTTGACCAACCCCTGATGCTGCGCATCCACAACTTTGAGGTCTGTTTATTCAAAACATATTCTGCGTCCTTATATAAGTTTCTAACGAATCTTCAGACGATCATCCTTTGTGTCTGTCTTCCTGGTCAACCTGTTACTCATGTCAGTTTCCCTTTCACTACATTGCAGTTCCCCTCTCATCTTAGATCACTTGTTTTAGGGATGGCAAAGCCAATTATATGGAAGGACACATGCTTCGTACCCTACACTTGGTCATCGCCCTCTTATGTAAGTTGCCCATTGAACCCTTTGATCACATCCTCATCGCCATTAGTTTGGGTAGCCAGAGAAACTATCAATTATTGTAATTATTGGCTGGAAATATTTCCCGACACCTCCCTCTCTGAGACGCCCTCCGGCCTTCAATTTCTTTGGAGCTAAACTCGCTAGTAACAAACTAATTTCTGCGCCACTAAAACATTCACGTGATAAATAAAAATTGCATAACTTCATTGAAGGGAAGGCACCATCACAAAAGGAGGTGCGGGTACACGATATCGGTCCATTCTCAGATCAAGAACGGTGCGGGAGGGGGTGGGACCTTGGCGCCCGTTGCGTAAGCGTGTTGATAGATGCGTGGTCTGGATGAAACGGTCAAAAGAAAGAACAGAAAGTTTCAAGCAGAGTACACGTCAGTGCTGCACTGCGTGACGGAGTAAAGCACAATGGACTGAACGGATTGCAAATACACAGCACAGGATGAAAGGGTGGACATAATGACAGTTAGACACCGACTCGTCGGAAATGCGTTTTGGAATATGTACATGCTTGCAATTAGTTTTCGTTCTTCCTGTACACTTCAGACTTGGTAGAAAAAGAACTGTACAAGTCAACGCAAGCTCTGATGTGACCACTGGATACTCGGATCACCCACTGTCACCGGGATTACGGACGGGTGTGACGAAGCTGTGACGAATTCTCAGAGCACCTCGTTCGGGGTTTTCTGAAGAAAAGCATCTCTCCGAATTATGTGGAGGATAGAATCGTCAGGTATGTAATCGTCGGCATTCACTGTATCTCTGCGTCTTTGCAGGAGAGGTGACAAGTGAAAAGCATTTCAGTGAGTGGAAAGCGTGATATTTTGGATTGGTTAATTAATCAGACGGGAATAAGCTCCCTGCACGGAGCTTATCTCGAAGGATAGGGTGGACAGCCCAAATATACTCGACCAGCTGAGCCGTTCGAAGAAAGCCATTGTCGACACTGGCATTGCATGCTTCGGAGACAAAGCAGAGACTGTGAACTAATCAACTTTCGGCGCCTTTTTTCTCATTCACCAGTTCTCGGCACTCACAACTCGGGGAGACGAGTACAAGGCGCAGCTGGTCCTGTGCCTAGTGTTGTCTAACAACCTGCTCTTGGGTATCAAGCGGTTCGGAGCCACCGATATTCGATAGTTGGAAAACTGTGTTGTCGATAATAAGACAGAATATGATAATGCTACAACTTCATAGAACCCTTCGCTGTGATGCCGCTGGCACCCAGGGTGGTCCACCAATTACTGCTAGTAGTCTTGACTGCCGTTTTCGATTTTGTCTGCGGTGTCCGTTTCACTATCGTAGAAAGTCCAGAACTGACACCCTTCCTCCCCCTACCTGGTGGGGTAGGCACATCTGGTTCACTACTCTCGATGTGTTTTCGTTTATTCGATCCACCAGCCCCAGGTGCGGGCAACGGTCTAAATCCTTTGTCCCACTCTTTTCGGTGTAGCCGGAACACGGCCATCGTCGCCCTAGCGTCTGTGACCTGCCCGAGTGTCATGATGAAAATCAGCCAGGGGCTGGGGAGGAGGGTAGAAGACTTACACTGGAGTGTTCCCCTCCCTGGATAACAACATCAAGTTCTTGTTTTACGAGGTTGCGAAGAGCAGGGCGTTTACTACTGGTTACGTTGTGTTTTGCCGCTAGATGTTGTGTGTCCCGTATACATGGACCCGGGTGCGATAGTAATAGAACCTAATAACATTTGTTAGTGAGCTACCGGGATGGGGATAGATGAATTAAAGCTAACCTTGAGATCATTGTGCACGGCGTGCCCCACTATGATGCGATCTTTGGTCAAAGCTGCGACTGCTTTTTGCACCTCCTCGAATTGCTTAGCTAGAGGCAATATCAGCTCAACCCCAGGGTGCAGCGAGCAAAACCTACCTACCTTTGACCATATCCGAGGGGCGTATCCCACTCCACTTGGTCCGATAATCCACAACACGTTCCTTCTGCTTCACGAACTCGTCCATCTGCACTGCACCCCAATAATTAACAATACTAACGCGCGCAAGCGACGACTCCTCGCCGTCGATGCCCACGCCCACCATCTCGCAATCAATTGCAAGGTATTTTCCTGGACTGGGCGTCAAAATGAGATTCCATGATGGCTCCCTGTCAGGGTAAAAACGGCGCACTCTGTCTGGGTAGATGTATATTCTAGTCGTCCGAAAATCATCTTGCGCAGTGTCGCAAGGGACTCGCCATTTTTTGTTGCTTGGGTCGTGAAGTCAACAGCGAGTTCGGGATCGATTGTGGTAGTGGATTGCCCTCTCGGAAACGCGGACGTAGACGTGTCTTGTGAGGGAGCGAAGGTCAGGCCTGGAGATGCGGAGCTCAGTTGGGATCGGTCGAGCTTCCGCCGTTTATGGGGTGGACCATCTTGCTCTGGCTTTTTGCCCTTCCGAAACGTCTGCTACAAAAATTAAAATCGTGAAGAAAGGCTGTAGTAGGAGACTTACTTTTTCCACCGATACTTTTGCAGCAGATGTACTCATGGCTCGCAAGCTACGCTGTACTTAGTAGGAGGTCTGAGGTCGCTTATCTCCAACCAGCGTGTGACTTTGTAGACCGACCACCGCTATAATCACGTCAATCTGGCACATCTTCTCAACCTTCCAATATGATTATGTACATACATTACTAGTCTTCTGTCGTCCTCCATCGTCTCCAGAACGCTTATCCAAACATGCCTTACCTTTCAACTATAAATGATTTGGTCGCTGGCAGCGTCGGTGGTGCCGCCCAAGTCCTGGTAGGCCAGCCACTTGATACCGTCAAGACGCGCGCACAGATCGCTCCCAGTCAGTTAACCGTTCATGATTAAATTTATAATGCTGAGCCATAAGTTGCAGAGGGAATGTTTGTACGTGAATGCATGGGTTCAAAGTTAGATGGCTCACGACCGACTTAGAAAGGACCTATGGATGTTCTTGCACAAACTGTTCGAAAGGAAGGTCTCTTCGCGCTGTACAAAGGTCATTAACCTTACCATGACGTGTCGCATCATTCCGAAAACTCATTCTGCTGTAGGGATGGCCAGCCCCCTTCTTGGAATAGCTGGGGTCAACTCCTTGCTATTTGCCTCATACGTGTACTCTAAGCGCATCGTTTCACCGTTCCCACAACTATCCCTGAAGGAGATCGCCATGGCAGGTGCAATGGCTGGAGCTGCAAATGCCATTCTTGCCAGTCCAGGTGTGTTGCACCATTCGCCTTCGCGACTCAATCGCTTCAATACTTGGTCATCCAGTCGAGATGTTCAAAGTTCGCATGCAAGGCCAATATGGTGCTGCAACCGACAAGAAGTTGAGAGATGTCGCAAAGGAGATGTGGAGAGAGTGGGGCTTTCGGAACGGTATCATGAGAGGCTACTGGGTATCTGCAAATATCGCGTTCCTGCAAGAGATTTGGCTGACCGGTGTTTCAGGTCACATTCGCGAGAGAGATACCAGCATACGCAGGGTATGTGCATCCTTATTTATATTGACCGGAAGTTCTGATATTGAGAGGGTAATCCAGATTTTACACAGGTACTGACCTTGGCGTTGATGATACTTGCTTTGTCTGACTTGATGTAGCGTTTGAATTCTCGAAGCGGAAATTCCAGAGTACGTACGGGGACAAAGTGCCTGTTTGGGCCCTCCTTGCCAGTGGTTCGACGGGCGGAGTATGTCACACCATCTGATTGCTTTATGATATCCTGACATCCTGCAGATTGCATATTGGCTATCCTGCTACCCATTAGGCGAGTTACGAAGCGCATTTGAAGAGGGTGTCACTTATATTAACCCCTTGGTAGACGTAATTAAGTCTCGCATTCAATTGCGCCAGACACCACCGACTGGCAAGCCCTGGAAATATATGGCCAATGAATTCAGGATGGTTATTAGCTGAATCAGGAATGTAAGATTGCCCCCTACTGATGTCCACATTGTTTTGACCAACACGCTGCTAGAACGGGGCTTTTCCGTGGGCTGTCGCCATCATGTAAGTGAATCCAATTGTTGAATGCGCACATTGCGGGACTCATGATGATGGTTCATGTGCATCAGTGCTAAGAACGTTAGGGTGTTCTTGCTTTTACATGTTTCGTGATACTCACAACTTCACCAGCATACCCGCTGGAGCGAGCACATTTGCGGCGTTTGAGTTGACCCGAGGTGAGCTGAAGGCTTTCGATCACGAAATTCACTACTGATGACTCCTTAGAATTTCTTACGGAGTCCACAGGAGCGTAAGGTCAAGATACATTTAGAACGGATGTACAAGATGCGAATGAAATGTTACTAATACAATGATCTCTCGAATACATGAACGTCTGGCATGCGACTCAAGATACGGTAAATCCCTCGTCGGATGGCTTGCAGCACTAGCTAGGCAGCTTCGACCACTTGGTCGAATACGACAGTGGCTGGTGACCTATTCAATATCCGTGCAGTTAATGTCACAGGTCAAAGGGGTGCGTCCCTTACCTTTGTTCAATCCCCTAAACATCACACGTGCATCAACATCATACACCTTGGTGCAAGGTCATGGGAAGCACTCACATCTTCTTTCCAGGAAAGTTGCGCCTGTAGCTCCGTCAGACCAAACATGAGGACGATGCTAAACTCCTGGCGATAGAACTGCAGCCCAGCATAACCCCGTCGCGGGCTGATGGTGCGTGCAACTTTCGAGGTGTCCGCATGCACATTGCACAAGGTCGAGAACATGCCTGGAGCCCCCTGATGATCAGCGATGCGCGGCATTTGGAAAGTGTCCACACGCGCCTGGTTCCGAGTCTGTCCAGCGCGGATTGGGGCTGTTACCCCTGTAACACACGATCTCCGTGGTAATCATATCGCATGCTGAGCGGTCTACTACCTCCGTAATGAAATCCTTGCGGAACTCTTTCGTCTCGGATACAGCAATGCCCTGCAATGTGCGTGTTAGTGATTCCTCACATGCGTGGCGTGCGATAACAAGTTGTCACCTTAGTCAGAATTGCGCTGAATGCATTAGGCAGGACGGTCCTGCCTGATGGGCGTGGGACGGCCATACTGGCACGCAGCTTGTGTTGAGGGTCATTCCTGTCGAACTGTGTCGCACAGCGTGTACCATACGTGAACTTGGAGACACGTGCAGAAACACGATGATCCAGGAAAAACGCTACGGCGCCGTCCGCGACCGCCTTAGCCCTGTAGATAGTGCGATTCACTGATTGCCTAGTTTAGGTTTCTTCTGGAAAAGGAGTACGCACGTGTGGCTGTCAGGCCGACAGAAACCGAACCGCAATGGTCGTAGATGGTTTTGTAGTCGCATGAAGAGCCATTCACTGGCTGCGAAACCTCCGACGAGGAAAACGGTCTGAGGTTTATTCAGTTAAGCGGAGCAGGCAAAGTACAAGATCTTACGCTGATAGTTTTGGTCGCAGCATGGCGCTGCGCTTCAATAGCTTCGATTATAGCCGCTGCAGACGGCTCGAATAACGTTGCTACATCAGAGCTGAGAGGAAATGAGAACACCTGAATTGACGGGTAATAGGTATCCTTACCCCACCAACTTCAATTGCCCGGACCTGATGTTAAAACTAGTGTCCTTGTCCTTGATGGTGCCAAATTTGATGTATGCTGGGTCGTTCTCGTTGCCGAATCGTTGCTTGGTTGTTGAGTCGAAAATCTTGGCCATATGAGAAATTATATCTTCGTCTCCGAACTGTGATCCACGGAGTTTCTCTGCGGCCCCTAAGCAAACATGCTCACTTCAGAACAACCCAAAAAGAGTACCTTGGAGCATTGTCTTAGCCCTACGGCTTACGAAGATAGATCCTTGTAAGCGGCCTAGCGAATTCTGTTAGAATAATGACACGCAGAGTTGTGTTGATTAGACTTACACTCTGCGGGTGCGATCTCCTCAAAGGATGGCGCCGTTGTCATGTGATATGCACTGACATCGATCGTCCCTCCACCAGCGTCGACAATAATCACACCCTCGTCGTCCTGAAATTTCCGGTGAGCTTCTTGCCTAAGATATTCCACCTCAAACCTCACTTGAAACCCGTCGGCGGCAAGACCACTACCAAGACAATAGTGAAGACTCGCCTCGCCCTCTGTGACGAGATAGATCCTTGACCGGCCCTCTGGTGTATCAGGTACGAGCCCCGCCATAATCGCTGCATTGCGGATCTGCGTCTGCTGCGGCCCCTCCCATCCATTCGGGTGGCTGAGCACAAAGTCAGTCGTGTGCTCGACGGAGCGCAGCATGTCCGCGCCGTTTGCCTGTGACTCCTCAATGTACTTCTTGGCGCACTGATATAGGTAGTGCATGAAGTCAGCGAGGACTTGCACGGCAGTCTTGTTCCGCGGGAGGGCCGGAATATCTTGGTCTGTGACGTGAGAGGACGCCATCGTTTTAGGACGAAGATGAAGTTTCCACCTTTGTGCGACTGACGATTAGTGAACTAGGTAAGGACCGGTGGGTTGCGGGAACCGACCATTCTAGCTTCACCCATCCGTTATCCTCAATTTCCTCTTCGATATATTCCTGCGTTGCTTCGGCACCTACGGCACGCACAGTGCCATTTGAATCGTAGCATATGATGGACGGTATTTTGCAGTCCCCTCCGACGTGTTCTTGGGCTGGGAATCTGTGTCCGAGTAAGTAACCAATGCTGCGACCCTTGGAAACGCTATCGCACCTATTCACGCCTTGGATGACAGGAACTTGCCCAGGGTCGAGGAAGCAGTAAGAGACACCACTAAATGTCGTCCCGACATCAAACGCGAAGACAAGCTTGCGACACGAGCCGGTGAATGCTTGTCGAGGTGGCATGTTGTGGTTGTGTAAGATACAGCAGATAGGTCAGCATCTGTTATAAACGATCTTCAATGAGCTACACGAGGCAGCGTGACCCTCGTTCCCTCATCAATGAATTGCCACATGTTTTGTGGCATGTATGACGATTCAAGGATTGATCAGCGCCGTCTGTAGGCACACAGGAGACTGTGACTTTGAAGTACTTCTAATGTAGCCCTCACGAATCCCAGAAGAGGGCATATCATATTGTGCAAAAGGTGAAATAAATGACATGTTTGACAATTCGAAAGGAAACTCATAGATAAGAACGTAAAATTACAACCTCGAGAAGCCACAGGATGCGGCGGACTCACAGCATAGCACGAGAGTGAGGTGGCTCCACAAAACGACTAGGCTTCTTCCTGCTCATCGTCGTAAACTACTACTGCTGGAGTTCTGTGAATGCAATCAGAATTCTGAAACGAAGATGTCAGGATGTCAACTTGCCGTATTTCCTCTCCCTAAGATGCACAGGTTAGGCTAGCAATGTCATCAGGAAACTGGTGACTTACCCCGTCTTCGCAGCTTATCACAGCCTTCAATTCTGTCAAACCAAAAAGAAGAATGACTTTGATCTCCATCGCATAATACGTGGAACCTTCGGCGGAACGCTTGGGTGTGAGTTTCTCGGCGATTTTCGATGTGTCTGCACGAACGGTGCATAACGTCGAGAATAAAGCTAGTTCATCTGGTAAACATCAATATGATCGGCAACGATGTGTGAAACTACTTCGCTCTGTATCTATCCATTCTGGTTTGGGGAGGAGGCCCCTGTACGACATGATGCCGACTTCGACTTGGTTACACGCGGTCTGATTATACCGTCGGATAGCGAATGTCTCGCTGAATTCTTGCTGCTCAGAGACTCGTGTTCCCTGCTGCGCCTAAGTGACGGACCTTCTAAAGCAAGTAAAAAGCTACCTTGGTCAGTATGGATGAAAATGCACGAGGCAGAGCAAGAATTCCCGAGGCGCTTCGGAACACTTGCTTTTGCCTGGCGCGATGCTCCATATCGAATGGGTTGAATGGAACGCTGCACTCGGTGCCGTACGCGAAACGGGACACGCGGGACGACACAAGATGGTCAATGAAGTATGACACAGCACCATCTGCAACAGCTTTATTGCTAAAGCGTCTGTGAGCGCGCGCGAGGATTTTGTCAGTCGTTGGTGCTCACCAGTGGCTGTCTGGCCGACTGAAGCTAATACCAAGCGACTGGAAGTATGTTTGCAACTTCGTGAACATCCAGTCGCTCGCAGCAAAGCCTCCGACGAAAAATACAAACTTCAGATGCCACGCCAGTCAGCACTTTCCGATAAAGCGCAGTGATGACCAACTTACTGTGATCGGAGTGCCTGCGGCCTTTCTTTGAGTTTCGAAAGCTTCAATGATACTGCTGATAGAGGGTTCAAAGAGGCTTGCTACGTCTTGTCTTTTTAGTGGCAACACGTTAGATGTAAATGGTCTCGAAAGACTAGACTACAAGACTTGCCCACTCAATTTAAGCTGACCGTTACGAATGTCGCGCTGAGGATCTTTGTCACGGACGGTACCAAACTTGATGTACGATGGATCTTCCGGGTTGCGGAACCTGAGCTTGGTGGTGCTATCGAAGATGTCTGTCATTTGTTGGACTATATCCGGTGTGCCGAAACGACTGCCGGATAGTTTTTCTATCAAGTCAAGTCAACAAGGACGTAGCATGGCTAGCACGAGCATGCTAGCAAACCTTGAAGAAGACCGTGAGCACGACGGGTCACGAATACAGAACCCTGGAGTCGACCTAAGGAGTGGAGAGTGAGACATAGTTCCAATAATTGCGTGTCACTGACATTCGGCTGCAGCAATCTCCTCGATCAGCGTCGGGGATAAGGTCATTGAGTAGGCGCTAAGATCGAGTGTCCCTCCCCCTGCATCGATGACAACAACGCCTTGGCCGGGCGAGCTGTCCTCATCGTCGCCATCTTCAGATGCAAGTATCGGTGTCTTTGACAGCGCGTCTGAGGCCAGGATATTAGTGACACAGTAATGCAAACTCGCTTCTCCCTCGGTCAGCAAATGGACACGTGCCATGCCGTCTTCCGTGCTGGGAATGAGACCGCCAAGGACGGCAGCTAGCCTTATCTGTTTCTGCTGCGGGCCTTCCCAGCCGTTTGGATGTGTAAGAACGAATTCGATGCGGTTCTCAAGTGACCGCCAAAGATTAGATCCGCTTGGATGAGTCTCTTCGATGTAGCTGCGTGCACAACGAAATAGGTATTGCATGAAGTCGCCGAGCACTTCAACAGCATTTTTGCCTCGTGGAAGGGGTGGAATGTCGTCGTCGTTGATATGGTTGGCGGCCAAATTCCTGGCCCGCAGGTGAAGTTTCCACCTAAATGCAGTGTGGTCAGTTAAGTAAACACGAATTCCAGTGTTCGCAAAACAAACCATTCAAGCTTCATCCATCCTTCTTCCTCAGCCCTTTCGATAATATGCTCCTGTCGTGCTTCAGCGCCGATAGCACGGACAATTCCATTTGGATCGTAGTAGAGTATGGAGGGTATTTTCGAATTCCCTCCGCTGTGCTCTTGGGCTGGATATCTAATATTCGTAGCGATCGGCAATAAAGCAGGTATATTATATTACCAAAACTGACCTGGTGACAGGCTCGATCTTAGGAACTTCTCCGGGATCAAGTATACAGTAGGAAATTGCACTGTATGTAGTGCCCACGTCGAAGGCAAGGACCAATTTTCGGGCTGGTCCACGATACGGCTGACGGGGAAGCATTTCTTGCGTAACTGGATTTATGTCGTACGTTGCTCATACCGTCTTATACCTCATGGTAGAGGCCACATGGATGCCTATCGTTCACGACTTTCACCATCTCACCTACAACGTTTAACAGATAGTAATCTAATATAGGGGCAGCAGGGCGTACTGTTCGTGTCAGTCTTGAGGTCTGATGTGAGGGATCTGCAGATGTTAGAGAGCGATTTAGCTTGACCAAACCCTGATGCGGGAAGTTCCTGAGTGTTCCAGATAGAAATAGTATCAAACCAAGAAATGAACGGGCAATGGATGCCTCGAGGCCACCCCACAAGCCTAAGCAGATAGATGCTTCAGTGATGCAAACTACTTGCGCCCCTCTTGGGTAAGGAATGTAGCGTCTTCTGTGTGGAATTTGTCAGTGCAAAATTCCACGAATTAATGGGCTTACTGCGGTGATTGATGTCACATAATTGTATTTGTTCCAGCTAACCTGCGACAACAGGAAGATGTTCATGTACAGGCGGAGACACGTTTTAAATGACACGCAACTATACAAATCAAGATCTGACGAAGGACGGCCATATCACGAGGCCATATCAACGGTATAATGGACGTAATACGCCCGGATTGTCATGCACCATGAATAATGCCGTCTAAATTGGTGGAGAACACACCGCGGCCCAGGGTGTAGCAGCATGCCGCTGTGACAGAATATGACTGACCACAGCATAACTAAGGGATTGATGTGAAGACAAATGACTACAGACACGCCTACACGCGGTCCGCAGTGTGATCTGCGAGGCGAATTGAAACGCTACCGCAGCGTGTCTCCGACGCCGCCTTAATGGACGTCGTACCGGACACGAGGCGGAAATGAACATGCTTCTACCACATGGCATAGCCCTTCAATATGTATTGAACGTTCGTTACCTTGCAACCAATACGACCATGAACCTGTCAACCTACGGGTTCTTACCATCTAAAGGCTTCACTGTACCCATTGCCCTTGTCAGCGCTAGCTTCCCTTTCCTCATGTGTTGGTGGTTACGCCGACCTCGCGCGTTCTTTGTCTGGGTAAAATCTCTGCGTCTCTTCCGCGACGTTAAGGGAGAAGAACGACTGCTTGAGTGGAAGAAGAAATGGGAGGAGGAGGAGAGGAAGCGTATATCGCTAGAAGACAAGCTGAAGAAACTTGAGCTGGAGCAACAAGTTTCGGCCCAAGACAAGGGCGGACTGAAAACGGAAATTACCCGGCTTACGAACGCTCTGAAAAAAGTCAGCAAGGAGGCCGATGAAATTCAGGTCAAGTTTCTGCAGGAGCAAAGCGAGAGAGAAAAGGTCCAGCAAGAACGCTCCAAGCTTCAAGATGTGCATCAAAAGCTGCAGCAAGATCTCAGCTCATACCAGCAGCAGCTACTGATGCGAGAGACTGAGAAGAGGGCCCTGAAGAACGAGCTGCAGGCCCTACAAACCAAGTTCAACGATCAGACCACCCTTCTTAACGACCGCACACGGGAGCTTCGGGGTGCGCAGGCATTCCTGAGCAAGGCCGACACGCTCTCAGGAGCAGAAGTCATCAGACTGGTCGATGAACTCAACCAAGAGATCATGCAGACGGCAGCTTTCATCTCGGATTCCTTCGATTTCGCTCGCAAGCCTGAACACAGAAACGAGATTAAGGAAGCTAGCACGAGAACCAGTGAGCTGATCGGGCCTGTCATGACGTCGCTCCTGGGCACCGTGCAGCACGGGGAAGACCCTCTGTTGATCCAGATCGCACTGCAGGCCGCCACAGTCGAGTTCTCTCGTTGGATAATAATGACCTGGGACTTTGACGGCTTGCAAGCTGAGCAACCGCTGGCGGAGATCTATAACGACGTTCGGGAGACAGGTAAGGATTGATTTGTATCTAAAGAAGTTGACGTACTTAAGCACATGATAGAAAGCCAGGCAGTTAGCGGTCGATGGCGCGCGTTGACTCGATCTCATGCGCAGAAGGTCGCTCTGCAGGAGGCGGACGTACACTCAACAATGGTTGCGCATATTAGCGACACCCTTGTGATCGTGATGATTGCGGCTGGTTGCACCAAGAACTACGAAGATGCCTATCGCGAGTTCACCATGAAGTTCGGCGAACGTGTGTCGAACATCGTCCGCATGGCAGCAAGGCTTAACAGAGCCATGGGCGAGGAAGTCACGTCAGCAGATCTCTGGCCCACCCATGCTGCGGCCGGAGAGAGGTTCGACACGGAATCGATGAAGGACTTCGACGAGGGGAGCGGGGCGCAATCTGGCGTGGTTTTGTGCACGACTGCGCTTGGCTTGCAGAGGTCAGAGAAGGTTGGAAACGGGGAGGGCTCAGAGTACAAGACGTTAACACTGGCGAAACCCAAAGTTGCACTTGAAGCTATCGCAGATGGGATGGAGAGGGAGACGGAGGTGTCAGGAGACTAACTTACTTTCAGGACTGTGTCACCACGTATTCTATTCGTTTGACTTTTGTTCGCCATTAGCTTAAAGTATTCATGACCATTCTATTTGATGTTTATTAACGCAGTGCATCACTGGTGAACGCTTCGACATACCTGCAGGACGTGTACCATGCCGAAAGTCAATCGAGATGCTTGTCTTTTCGCTCCACAACGACTAGAACCTGCCTTAAGTGACGACGCTAGCAATTGGCAATAGCCAGTACGCTGCAAACCGGACAAAAGGTTACTGGCAGCAGTACTGCTTAGTAGTAGTTTTCAACAAGCGTTGACGGGGTGCTTATGTAATCAAATTGCCTTTCATCAACGTTCAATGTTCAACCGCGACTTAGGGGAGACTACTTGACCCAACTCAAAGTGGCACCAGCACTAGCATTAGATGGCAAAGGGTAAATCGGGACCCCCATACACAGGTCGCAATGCAGAATATGTTGTTGTCACCACCCCTTGGGGGATGAATCGCGTCCCCAGGAGTCGCGTCTCGCAGGACTTTAATAGGCTGGCAGCGTGGGTCCAACTTGTCCTCTTGGACAAAGATGTAGATGCGGAAGTTCAATGCATATTTAGTATGGGGACGGTGAGTATCGTATCAATTGAGTGAGAATAGGATCTAATGACAGCAGAGAGATGAAGTCATTGTCCAACTCCCATACGGGACAGATATTCAGCCGCTTCTTGGGGAGCACAAGTTGGCGATTATTTCAAAGAGGTGGGATGGGGACCCAAATGATGATAGAGCGTCCTGTTTTTTTGAATACAATTTTCGCAACAACGGTGACCCCAGTAATCGTGAGTTTAGGCGTCTCGGTTTTGCTTTGTTGTACGTTTAATTCAGACTTTTAGACAACTGGGCGGAAGAATGTCCTGATGTTACTCCAGAAGTTGTACCTCCTATAAAGTCCCCGTACCCGGAACCAGGCTGGGCTGAGCCCCCTCGCTCTATTCGCAGTCTCGTCCTTCCAATACCACCTAGGTCACTGCTACCTACCCCAGAAGCTGAGCCAACACCAATCCCTGTCCCTGTACCTCAAGAAGCAACACACCCACCCCCAGTTCCTCCGCCCGCATCACTTGCTAATATCACTGTAAGCCGTATTATAGTTAGAATTCGCGGTCGCTTAATCAAATACATAGTCTGCATTCAAACCTTACGACCCCCCTACGCAACACCCCGCTCATGGAACGTTCATTAACCAGAAAAACCAGCCAATGAATTCTTCTGCGGACCGGCAAAACAACCAATCCACTCCAGCCGAAGGTGGACATGTCTCAGCCCTGAAATACATGAAAAAGCTAGATCCCTACCAGGAAGGTATGTCAACACTTCTTGCACTCTCACATCTGTGGCGCGTGTAACCTTCTTTGCAGAGGAAGACGCTCTTGCGCTCTTGCGAATGCCTCCACGAGATTCTCAGAATGACTCCAAGCCCATCAAACACGAACACGTCAAAAGAGAGCAGTCTGACATGGGTTTTGAAACCAGTAAGTGACTAGTGTTGGGACCGCTTCCACTCTCCTTAATGCATGCAGAATACAAGCCATCTTCGCAACTAATAAACGCCATCAACAGTTTTATACAGGAGCAGAACGAGGAACAGAATGTTGTAGTCTGTGACGGACCGACCACTGTGAATAACGGACTGCTGCCAGGGCCTTGTACGTGAATCGGTCGTCGTGATATTGCGCAGAAAATAATGTGGTGCAAATAGCAACTTCCTACTGGCCATCTGCAGAGCCCATAGACGCAATTGACAATCTAATCCAGGAGCAGGATCTCGACAAAAAGCCTTTCATAGAGAACAGCCCTCAACGCCTGCAAGACTCTCGGCAGAATACTCGTGCGTCATTACCAGTCTTACTAACGAGCCTACGTGACATTGCGTACCTCAGAATATCAGCCATCTGCCGAATTGACGAGTGCGATTAACAGTCTGCATCAGCAGAGTACAGCCAGCAAAGACGAGCAGAAGCCGGTTCCGGACCCACCACGTGCGTGTTCTCCTTTCATCCCCAATCATGCTGTTAAGCCCAAGTCCAGCGCAAAACAAAAGGAAAGATATGGACGGAAGGCATTCAGGTTTGTGATATAGCTTATACGTAACAAAGGCTAGGATGATCAAATATGCACAGTGACGAAAAAGATCAAGTTGGAAGAGGCATAGAATCTCACATTGTACTTTTGGATGGGATCACCGTTTATCCATCCATGCTATTAACCACCGTCTCCAACGCAACTTTTGGCTTCAGTAAGAGCTTGTTATCCCACTGTTTGTCTCCTGATGTGGCCATCCTGGTCACTCGGCTCAGGCCAAGGTCGGTCGTGCACAGCACCCTGACGCCACCAGTAGCCGGATCTCCGTCTACGTACGCATCCTCCATCTGCTCTGCAGAATATGCAATCCCAGTAGGCATTGTGACTGTTTTCAAGTCGGCGGACGTGATCTCCTCCATCACGACCTTGTTAAGCTGCAAGGCCAGTTTGAAGAGGAGTACGATCCTGTCACTTAACTTTTTTTCTACTGAAGCGCGAAGTACATCTGGTGCTACGGAGCACCCCGCAGCAAGCATGATGTTGGAGAAACGTCCCGCGAGGTGCGCAATAGCCAATGTGGTGAGCTGGCTCTCTTCGTGATTGGGGGCGTATGCACTCGTGAGCGCCCGCCACCTCCCCGATATCGCTTGTGCCTCTGGAATACAAGCGTCGTCATACACACTATCACATGATGCCGTTCACACTCACCACCACATTGTATTCTTTCATATGTGCTGGCGAATACTCTGTTGCCATCGCCACCAGATAGAGTCCATGAGCCAATCACAAACTCGAAGAATTGGACAAAGCACGATTGAAACGTGATTTGAATGAGAAGGGGGTCGTCTTTATGCTTCTTGGTGGCCAAATAATGCGCGAGTGACTGCCCAAACATTCCCGTGACCATTGCACGGGCATTCTCGTCCCTTGCCCAACCCGACTCAAATGAAAACGCATCCACCATCGATTCCGCCATGTAGGCAGCGCTCTGGTGCACCTCGGCATTGAGCCTCTGCAGCATAGAAATGACGTCGGCGCCCGAGGAGGTGTCAGCTGTGGTCAAGAAGCTCTGTGCACCTTTCAGCTCGAAGGTGCGATCGTTGAGGAGGGTGTTCAGTTGTGCCTTTTGCTCTGACATGGCCTTTAGTTGGTTCGTTGCGGCATCTAGAGCGTGCTTTGTTGAAGCGAGCGCGGTCTCGGTTTCTTGGAGCTTGGCTTCGAGCGAGCGTGACATATCGGTAGATCTCTTCAGGCGCTCTACCTCCTGTTGTATTCTATGATTTTCTGATTTTCTCTTGTTAAGCTCATCACGCAGCGATTGCGCTTCTGCCCTCGCCATATGTAGGGCGGCAGTCAAACCCCGCGTCGCTTCTTCAGCACTTCTACGCTCACCAGCCAACCTCTCGTTCTCCTTTTTACATGATGCAAGATGTTTCTTCAGCTGCTCAATCTCCAGGCTTTGATTGTCTCGTACAATCACTTGAGAGCTCCTGCTGCGTGTAACTGAAGCTGGCGGCGCTGGAACTCGTTGAGGATGATCGTACGTTGTGTCATGCGAACGGAAGCGCCTTGTGCTTCTGGTTTCTTCAGCGCCTTGCGATACCGGAGGGACGTTGATGTTGCAACGTAGTGAGGAGATGGCTGGAGATTCTGGGCGGTCCAAGTGCGGCTGAGCCCTCACCTCATTATCCGGTACTCGAGCCTGTGCGAGAGCGCCTACTTCTTGTTTTACGGCACGTGGGGTGGTTGGAGGTAGTGGAAAGTGTGATTTCGACTTTGTCTGTCGTGAGGATCTTGTCTCATCCATGCGCTCTTCCCTGTTCATGGCCCATTCCCCAGCTCTCATTTCTTCTTCTGTGGGGTACGAAACCATCTTTGGGGCTGGTGTTTCCTGCTCATTGCTTGCTCTCTTCCTGCCCGCCATGTCGTCTTGTGAGTGGCAGCTATGATTTCCAGGATGTTTTGCCTCGGATTTGGAAGCTACAGTAGATTCAGCGAAAGAACTTGACACGAAGTCACGGACGGCAGAAAATGTTTTGAGCATTGGGTCGACCTGAGGCTTCGGAATGAATGAAAGGCACCTGTGCAGGCTGCCAGATTTAACCCCACGACCTAGATGATCGAAACATACACCTCTCACGGGCATGTGTTATCCGCGTTTTCGAACATCATACTGTCGGCGATTTGGATTGATCGCTCAGAAAGTATGTCCGCTTGCGCTCTACACTCAATCAGGGGCCTTTTCTCACCGGTGTGATGAAAAGAGATAGATACTTATTGGAAACACGAGGTAGGTATGTCACAATATGCAGAAGAAGTACAGAAGTCACGCAGTGTCCATGGAAATTTCGAAACACCCAATCTCAGTCGTCCAAGTTATCCACCACAGATTCCAGAGCGATCTTTGGTTTCAACAGAATCCTCACTCCGGTATTGGCTCCCTTGGGACGCTGCCACAACCCGATATCAGTGGGACACAGGACACGGTTGTTCGCAGTATTCTTGTCATGTTCGCCGTCATCGTACCCATCATCCATGCACGTAGAGTCGAATACCGTGGCAGGTTTGATTACCACGACATCAAGGCCCCGGTCGATGCTATTGATGATCAGCCTATTGATGCGCATGCCAGACTTCGCAAGCAGCGAGATCTTCTCGCTGAACCTTTGCTTTAGGGCATCACAAAGCTGCGGCCGAGTAGCATCGCAGCCCGCAACGAGCAATATGTCAGCGAGCCCAGCGACGATTTTGGATGCGGCTGCGGAACAAAGCTGGGTATCATCGAACTGGAGATGCTTGGAGAGAATATGCGACAGTGCACTCCATGCTGTGGTGACCGTCTGGGCTGTAGATGAGTCAGTAAACAGTCGCATTGGTGCGTCGGATACAGTGCTTACTGGTGTTACTCTGATCAGCTGTGCCGAGCCTTTCCTTGCCTCCGCTAGCGATCCATGTAGCTGAGAGCCAGCAGAGGTACCGAGTGATATATGTCTGGAAAGCGATCTGGATGAGGATAGGGTCTTCGCTATGACTCTTGGTCCCCAGGAAGTGGACGAGACCTGCACCAATGGTTGTGCCCACTTGCTGGAATATTGACGTCTCCTCATTCCCATTCACTCTTCCCTTCTCAAACCCGAAGGATTCAGCCATAGACTCAGCCATAATTGTGGCGTCTTGATGGATATCGGAGTTCAACTTCCGGAGAGCGCTGACGACCTCGTTGCTTGAGGACATCATACTAGCGCTAGCTATACCCGCAGGGCGCTCTGGGATACAGTTTGCGAGCAGCGCTCGAAGGTTGCTGAATTCCTGCACAAGAACCGTTGATTCATCGCGGGCACCGGCAGCGTTTGCGCTCTTAGCCTGCGAGCTGATTTTCTTCATCTCGGCGAGCTCTGTGTCTTTGGCCTTCAGCTCTGCCTCCAGCGCAGCAACTCGGTCTGCCAGACTCATCCTTGCGGCTTGCTCTTTCTGCAAGGAATCGAGTTGGGCGGAGCTCTGCGTGAGCTGCTGACGGTACACTAGCATGCTGCTCCTTGCATCCAGTAGCTCGCCTTGAGCACGAGCGCTGGAGCGATTCAGGTCCTCGAGGGCTTGCCGCATTTCCTGGTTTTGCTGCTGCAGCGTTGCCTTGATGACATCGTTCTTCTTTGTGAGCGCAGCAACAATGTCTTCTTTCTCCTTCTTCGTCCGTTCGCACTCAGCGAGAGCCTCCTTATTCCGCTGCCTCAGCTCTGCGATCTTGGACTGAAGGCTGCTTGTCTCAGTCATGGACTGATTGAGCAGGGACTGCACCTGCTCCTCGAAACGACGGTTCTCTTGCTTGGCCTCGTCGAGGAGCTTTGACAGGTGCAGCACCTGCATGTCGTCATGTGTCTTGCTGTCGTCAAGGCTGACGACGTCCGCATCGCACTCGACTAACACGGGGGATACTTCCTCCCATTCGGTGCGGTACTCTGCTTGGGCGACGTTCCGAACATTGGTCTGGGTAGTGAGGACGGGTCTGGCAGTTGAGGACGACGACACCGTCCAGTATGGGACGCTCCACGTCATGGTTGGATTGGGGTGGGGTCGACGAGGTTGTTCTGCGTACGTGGGTAGGACGATGCGGAATACATGTCTGCCACGCAGTTCTCATTCTTCATGCACATGACCTCGAGGCGCAGGGCCCTGCGGTACATGCGTCTTCCATATGATGTGATTACTCCCAGATGGATCTAGATCTAACATTCTGGGAGGAGCAGATCTCAAGTAGCTGAGGGTGAACAGCCTTCACATCACCACGTAACGTACTTCTTGAACCTTCACAAGCCTAATCCCGTGTGCGTGCCCAGATTGCACGCAGAGATGACATAATCCCATGACTATCGTCATTAATCTCCCACAAAAATTACAAACCTGTAAGGTATGAAGCTTGAAGCTGCAGGTCTGCTCAGAATTCTAATGTGTTCAAGTTCCCATTGAAGACGTCAGGGGAGTTCGTCATTGTTAAACAAAAAAACAAAAATGCTCGTATCAGTTCTACAATCCATCTATGTTTGCTTACAGTAAATGTCGTGGACTTTAACGGTCACCGCTTCGCTGCCTTGCCGGGGACAAAGAGCCACCATATGCTGACAATGAATCTCAAGCCTGTGCCAACGCCAAGAGTACTAGCAGACCCTATTGCGTCAAGTAATGCACGTCCCAAAAACCCACCCAAGAACAACGAGCCGATGGCAAGGATCTTATGATCTCGGGAGATGACGAGGCGACGTATGTTAAAGAGCTGAGGGTCAGCCATCAGCTCACACCAAGTCGTCGTTAGTACCACTGAATGGCACATTCAGTATCAGATGCCAAGAAAACGAGCGAATGATGCGGAGAAAACTCACCCGTCGTGGTGAACTGCGTGTTAGTTCTCTTTCCCATGATCCCTTGGAGACCCATGCTTGCACTCATGAACCCAACGCAGACAAAGGACAGCGTATTGGTCCACGCAGGGTTAGCACGTGAATCTGCGACGCTCATCTGTCCGCTCTTCCAGATGGCGATGGCTGCAGCCATGGTGAAGAGGGTCTGGATTAAAGTGCCAAGAGCCAGCCATATACGGGTTTTGCAGCCCATCTTGTCGCCGATGCGGGCGATGGATGCGCCCAAGATGAATGTGATGACGGAGCATAGGGCTTGTTGATCTGCGAGATGGAAAGAGTAGTCGTGTTGGCCACTGAAAAGGCGGGCGAGGGCAAGTCCGAGCTAGACAAGGATACGTGAGTTCTTTGACTATGGGCCGAGTAACAAATAATGTCGAATCGCACCTGTACGGTATTTCCGGTTTGAAAAGCACACCACACGAAGATGGCAGAGAAACAAACAGCGTCACTAGAGAACGAGTATGAGTGATTGGGAAGCACGGAGCATATCGGAAGACGCACATAAAACCAGTCATAAAACAATATGCAGACAGTGGAGCGGTGGCTTTGTCTCCATCAATATCCGTAAAGAGGTACTTCTTCAAGCTCGTTAGCGTCGTAGAGTCATTACTCTCGAGATCCTGCTTGTCCGACATGAGGGAGTTGGACAGACGGAAAGACCTGGGTCCCAGGACAAGTCGGGTCACTGATCGGATATAAATCAACCCGTGAAGATATTTTAACACATGGGAGCAAGTTTCTTATTCGACTACGGGCCGATTATGCAGGACTATCATGGTCGGCGATAGGCCTTGTAAAGAGGCCATGGAAAATTGCCAGCGCAAGCTTGGCTTCATCATGCCGAGAGATCAGGCTTGTAGAATGATTGCAAAGCTTCTTGAGAAGCTACTGTCCTCGAACGTGATCACCATCTTTCAAAGCTAGCGCCGGCCCCACTCTAAATCCTATCTTTTCCCTCAGGCTATCGGTGTTAGGTAGGCTTAAACTTTGGTAGTTCAAAGATAAATCAAGTCTCCGCTTGGAACAATCGTGCAATGCCGATCTTTTGAAAGGACTCGGACTCGGAGATCCACGATTCCGCGGCAGGCAAACACCAACATTGCCGGTTTCCTGTGCTTATCCGTCGCCCAGCCTCCCAGGTTGGATGTGCTATGGAGGAGGCTCAAAACACTGGTGGCCTGGTGTCCGCCTGCGTTCCGACATGCGCCGAGGCTGGATGCCAGAGCAGACAAGAGCCAGGCAAAACACTATGTATGTCCGAAGGGGATGGCATCAAGCTTGCGACCAATTCTAGCCAGTTCTGGCTCTTGTTTTTTTGGGACTTGCACAAATACAATTACAATCTGAGAAGACGAGTAATAATCTGCACAACACTGTCAAGGATACCTTCAGGCAAGTGTATCAAGGTAAGCCTTCATTCGCTTTGCACTTACTTCTTCGGTATTCACCCCACTTTCGAGGGAAGACCCATGTTCGCGATTGCCAAGTTCATGAATCAATAATATAACTTATCCCCTGATAGAATGAATCGAACGCCCAGGCGTAGTAAACCTGCGCAAACGCAGCTCGCTTGCATTGGGAATCTTCCTTGTCATTGACTGCCGCCAAACCATGTCTTGGTACCCGCTATCACTGGTGTAGAACATTGAAAGGTGGTCGACATTAGCCTTCATTCGCTTTGCATAGAACCTCTTCGAACCACCGTATGTAAGCCCATATTTGCGACCTATTTTATGAATTAAACAATTATCCTTTGACAGAATGAATGTAAACAGCAGAACCTCAACCTGCTTGTGGTGTACATCGTTCATGTAATTGATTCCGCCAAACAATGTCTCTAAACGACGCCTCCTCTTCCTCCGGAGGGAATCAGGCTTTCTCCGTAACAGCAAGCGAGTGCTGGATCACTGGGACTTCGCCATACGCTGGTCACGGTCTTTTGTATTCTTCCAGTACATGACATAGTCTGATCGGTCCCACGTAATACCGCGGAGGCCGTTTTTATATGCATTACGTCTACGTGGCGTTTGGCGTCTAGTCCTCGACTGCAACTTATTGTGAATATCTGCATCAAATGAAATGGTGGCCACCTCCATCGGACTGTAATCAATTCTGCAGGGCCCTCAAACTTGAGTCTGATATCCCTGGATTAAATCATTAGCCACTAGTACATGAGTTTACCATTGCCATTTCAGCGAGATAATTTTCTCATACAACATTACCTTATTTTCCTTTGTTAATGATTGGTTTTAATCATTCTTCACACGTATCATACCACTAGTAGATGCAGCAGTTATCAATACTAGCTTTGCATGTTTTCGAATAACATTCCAAATGGACGGGGGCTAGGGTGGTGGGCGACAATTGCATCTCGCAGAGTAAAAATGGTAATGAGTAAACAAATGTGTCTCATGCTAAAATTAAATTTTCGCAAAAGTAACCTGATACTCCTCGGCAACCGTAAATGGTGCATTGCAAACATGCAATACAGAGATTATGGCGCGCACTAGTTAGAATTTGTTTTATCTTGCAGAAAAATACAAGAGAACCAGATGTCACAATTTTAGGTTCGGCCTCGCTAGATGCCTTGTGACTGTCATATGAAATAGGTTCAGTTCGGGGTGTCGGCGACGCTGTGACGAACCTAAGGTCGAATGTATACAGTAGACGTTGCCCCAAAAGTGTGCGAACTCTAGTGGACATCTAGTAGTCATTACGCCGGTACTGCTATCTATAAAGGAGAGTGTGAGGAACAGAGTTCTGATTTTATATGATATATACATAGGTCTACATAGTCCCCAGCTTGCTACTAGTAGAGGACGGCTTTTGTGGGGTTGATCGTATATCACAATATTAATCATCACTTTCATAAAGTCTATGTAACAAACAATCCGTCCACATCCCCACTCCAAAAAATATCATTCATACCTCAAATAAAGATCTTCCCGTCCCTCACACTCAAAATTACAGCCCCCTGGCTCTGATCAATGTTGATCGTCTCAACGACATCCAAGTCCAACTCCTCCGGGATCTCAAGTGTGCGCACTACCGCCTCTTCAGTCCGGCCCTGGCGGCCATGCACAGGAGGGAAGGTAACGAAGCGCAGACATTTGGGAACTCGCCGCCGCGGGTGCGGATGTGGGTGATCGTCCTCGAAGTGCGCAAAGTGCGCGTGAGGCTGCGTGTCCAGCTCTGCATTTGGTTGAACAATATCTGCATCGTATACGTTGGGAGAGTCGCTGTCGGTACGGGCGCGGACATCAAGGGCGGGAGAGACAACGGGGGCGCCATACTCTACCCATACTGCGTGCCCAAAATCAACTGCCACGAGGGGTCGCGGCCGGTCGACAGTATCTTCATCGTCGTCACCCTCTTCGAGCACGCAGACGACTTCAAACGGCGTGCTGACATACCACAAATGGAGCATGTCGTCAGTCGTTCGCCTGTGTGGAACAAGATGAACTGCTCGTGCATGTTTCTCCCACAACAGGCAGCCCTTCAGGGGCTATGGGGACCTTGAAGTAATGCTGCGCGAGCACAAAACGCGTGCGGTGCGTCTCAGGGTCGTGTGCTGCAAGGAGGACAACCGTGCAGCTCAACCGCGGGACGCCAGGGAGGGTAGGCCACCACTGCCGCACAAAGTGTGCAGACTCGGGGTACCAAGGGGGGAATGGATAAGGGTTTGTGAACGGTTCAGACGTTGCCGGGCCTACTACATCTTGAGTGGGCTGCTGAGGTCCGGTGGCCGGAGTAGTGAATTGAGAAGATGATGTATCGTCGTCGTCTTGCGGCGTGGGTTCAGGGTTGGTACTGGGTTGGCTTGAGGAGGAAGACCCAGCGATGAGGTCATCCTCGCCGCCTTGGGAACCACTGGGTTCGCCTGCGCTACTATCATTTCCTGCTTCTTCATCTTCAAAACGTGTACGCCTTTCGCCTTTCCTCTTCGGAGTCAAAGGCGTCTCTTCGCCTTCATGAGCATCTTCAAACTCTTCTTCTTTATCATCTGGTAGCTCTCCGTCCACAGGTTCTTCATGACCCACCGGCTGATCATCCTGAGCGCAAGGTACTGTTGAAGATACCTCAGTCGCGCCGGTCAGTTCTTCTTCACTAACGGGCTCAGTATTATCCTCGGTCTGTCCCTGATCTTCTTCCGCAGCACCAGCTTCATCCTCCTCCTCAGTATCATCTTCATCTTCATCACTTGCAGGAGGCATGGCAACCACCGCACCCGAGCTCCCCGGCACAGAGGGAAATACGAATTTCTTCGAGATGCTCCTACTCGGCGTAAGTCTCGCACATATTGTCGGAAGCTTATTCCACACGCTTTTCAACGAGTCCGGTATGTCCTCGCCGTCGTCGTTGTTCTCCTGTGGGGCGGCCTCTTCTGCTTGAGGTGGGGTCTGCGCATGAGTAGACGGGGAAGCGGTACAGCGGGGACGGCCGTATGTTCTGAGCACTTCTAGCGGGTAGAAGTGCTGGTAGGCGGCATCGGCTTCTTCGCTGTGAATTACGATTTGGTCTTCATGGAGGATGCAGGACCAGTTGGAGGAGATGAGCTGTAAAAGGAGGTTAACGGATGAAGATATCGCATGGTAAAGCAGCTAGATAAATATATGCGTGCAGTCGAGGTCACCACATTCGCGTTAATGCCCAAAAATAGCAGAAGAGTTGCGGAACGTGGCATTAGCTATATGCGACGAAAATAATGCATGGGCCACGCCAAACATGGACGGCATGGTGTAAAGAGCAAGGAAACGCAATAACCACAAGGACCACTTACACATCCAACACCAGTATCCACAAATACATAGTCGTCTTTCGCCCAGTCAAGGAGTACGTATAACCCTGTCATATGCACAAACCAAAACAGTCAGCATACAGCTCCAGATAAATGACGGTTATGGTAACGTCCAAAAATCGAGTAGGTCTGGGTATCCTGATCTTGGTACTCACCGATAGTATTACTACTCGCAATCCATACAAAGGCGCTCAGCAAGCGACGTGGCGGATCGAGAAGGAACACGTTCATGATGACCCCCGTTGTATGGAAGCTCGTGAGCGTGTCGAATACTGGCCGCGCCGATTCTGGAATGGAAATGGCAGGTACTGGGGGCGGAGGTGGGGGATGATCTGTGAGATTACAGTATTTATTGGCACATCAACGAATAAAAAAAATTAAAGGCAAACGCTCACCAAAATTCATAGGAAGCGGGATATACCTCTCCCAAGAGGGTGTCGCAGGCGCGCTGCGGATAAACATTGCTCGTAGGGAGGGATGGCAGAAGACAGGTCCCTGGTACGGTTCCCCGGCGCCACCGTCACCTCTAATTCCAACTGTATTCGCCTGATTGGAAGGAATTCCATTTAATTGTGGGGGATCGCTGCATTCCGCAGAATCAGGCGGTAGCATCGCATTGATCGCCATTGGGGAACATTGGGCGCTGGATGTAGCGCTGGATGGGCCGAAGCTGCCGGAATGAAGTAGGGATGAGTCCTGTGGCGATGGAGTTTGGGAGGTGGGTGGTGAAGGAGTGGGGGTGGGGGGTTGATCGTAAATGGGAATCGACGGGGGCGGATCTTGCACGGGTGATGGGACTCTAGGCGTTAATTGGATCGGGGAGTCCCCTTCACGTTGTTGGGGCTGCGGCTCAACAGCACTGGCATAGTGTTCCAGGTGAGAGAGAATTGGGGATTGGACGTAGAGTTGTGCCTGATTTATTTCGTCGTAATCGTCGAGTTCGTGAGGGAAGAATAATCGCATGAGCATGAACTCCATCACACGGTCATCATGGTATCTGGAAGGGCGTGTTAATTGAGTCTGAAGACCAAAGAAAATAAAAAACTGGCAACCCCTTGAGAACCTTCGCCATGGTGAAATATACCGTGCGCTCTTCGAATTCGACACGGCATTTCCATAACTCCCATTTCTCCTCATCGTCCTCATCTTCATCGTCGCCCCCTCCACCAGAACTGGCCAAAGACCTCGGGTCCCACTCAGCGAGGCAGATATCTCTCCTCACATCCCAGCACAAGACACGGCCGCTCTTAGTCGCACAGAGTGTGTAGCTGCTGGTGATGGGAGATAGCCAATCGATCTCCTCATGGGAAGGTACACTGATAGTGATGTACCACTGATTTCCGTAGTACGGATTTGGGCGAGCAGGTCGAGGGGCACGGATCGCCCATGCCTTCTCCAAACCTCGGGCACGGTCGACAGCGGCAATGAGCGCGGGTGTTGAGAGATCAGAGAGGCGCTGGAAGGAGTGGAGAGGAAGAGGCCTGGATCTGGCAAGTAAGTCATGGGCTAGCTGGCGATACACGGGTCTGGTAAGGGTGAACAAACGCAAGGACTTGCAAGTCTAATGGAAAGATTAAGTTAGCTATAAGATCATATCATGGTAGAGAGCAAAATGAACTGACCGCCTGAAGATTGTGCACATCATCGATTTCAAGATCCTGGGCGATGTTGAACAGAAGATCATACGGCAAGAACTGTAACGACATGGACCAACACAATAGACGACAAGCAGCCAAATGATGGGAAATCACCTACGCGTTATCCATCCCAGTAGATCACGTGCCAGTGGCTACCCGGCTCTGCTCCCGGTCTCCCGCCTACTTACGCTCAGTGCTCGAGCGACGTCGCTGGCTGGGTTACCCACGCCTCCGAGTGAGTACACGGTACAAGTATCAGTTGGTTCAGTTACAGCACGAGATATTGAAATCCGATCCGCATAAGTCTATTGTACGTCAACTGATCGAAGGGTAACTCGGTTGTGCTAACTAAACGGCGATCATGGTGAGTGTCACAACCTATTACATGCCAGCATATACAGAAAATTATTAAAGCTCGACCTGCCTTCCCATTACCATCCAGTGGCCAACTCCACCACGATGTTCATCCGCTTCACACCTGTCGTCCTCGCCATCCTCGCCCTTGCTGGCGTCACAGCTGCGTCAACTTGCGAGAATGACTCCACGCTGGTGTGCTGCAAAGAAGCTGGGAATGTAGGTCGACACTAGGTTCTGCGTCGTATTCATCCCGCTCATCAATGTACAACAATAGACCAACAGTGGCTGGCAAGGTTCACAATGCACCAAGGTTAGCGCTGCGAGCAAATGCAAGTATACCGCTCTCTGCTGCTATAATGTGGTAAGCTTGGTGTCATTTCCCAAGAGTATGGTCACTACTGACTTGCACACCCACAGGAGGGATCCTCTGCTGGAACGTGCTACGAGGCATCTTGAGAGATATATGATGCGCCAGTTTGTGGTGGCTATGTCGAGGCCCTTGCTCAGCTTTCAATTTAGATTATAGATGATATCAACGCGCACTGTTTCTTGGAAGGCGAGCTGATCGACTATAACAAGTCCACAGCCAGACTCATCACAGGGTATGTCAGTTCTCGAATGAGCCATCATAAGTGTACCACACAAAACTCCTGATGCGATACGTCAGTAGCAATGAAGTCAGACCATATCCACGCAATGACTTCGGCGATTATCGGGTGCCCCTGAGGCCTGACCATTAATTAATGTAAACATTACATTTACAATGCCCCAGTGGCAGTGCCCCACGGTCCTCGAGTAACTTGGTGCACTTATTCTGATGCAAAAGAGTTTATCTCTGCGCTATCATCCTCATTAGCAGAATCGAGGCTCCAGGTGTCATTCAGCCATGGGCAGCGCCCAATACTAGTAGGCAAATTAGCTCCTGGACCGCTTTGGCAAAATGACGGTCACCACTGATGTGGCACGAAGTTTAATTAGACCTGGACTACCACTAGCGGAGTGGGTTCCAGACCAGGGTGTTGGTATTAACAAAGGTGAGGAGAAGCAAATTCACTGTGAAGGAGAAGTCTCCTAGACAGACCGTATCAGACGAATGAAGTCTGACGTTCCTTCGAACCAATGGTTACCAATCTGAGAAATGTGGTTTAGGGCAGGCAAGTTCGTGTTAAGTATTATCACTTGGCGTTCTTGCATTGTTGATGCATGATGCATGCGACAACTTGAAACAAGAGAAGTCAGTCATAAAATTGAAGGGAGGTCCATCAGGCAGCCAAGTGTTGATGATAAACTCCGCCGACCAGTCTCGAGGACACGGCCCCATTATGAAGCTGCCGTTGACTCAGATCTGATGACAGGCTCAAGTCACACCAACGCTTCCGGTAATACTATCTCAACCCACACAACCTCAATTCAAACCATTTGCTAACAAGCTGCGTACGCCAGGCTATTTGGCAATGAATGTACGCAGGGTTGCATGAAGCTTCGAACTTCGAAGCCGCTCACGCCCAAGAGATCCGAACTCAGATAAATTACATAGTGAATTGCACATGAAACCGGGCGTAGGGTCGTGGTTTGAAGGATCTGCCCCGTTCAGAACAGGGCATAGGAGATGCACGACATGCGTTTGCTCTACCCCAGCACAATTAATTGCCACACGAGGTACGCACGCCTTGATCTGCGTCTCCAACCTTGGTGTGTGACCTTTAAAATGTAAACATACCCCTTTGCATATAAACTTCGACCGGGACACGGGTTGTCAGCCCTCAGATTACTAGTATGCTTCCACGGGAACCGTACAAGGGCTCAACGCGAAAGCTAGTACTTGCATTTGATGTCGGGACCACATTCAGTGGAGTCTCGTATTGTATGCTAGACCCAGGGGAGGTGCCTGTGATTCGAGGAGTAGCAAGGTCAGTAGTCCAACTCGACCACCATATCTCCTTCTCATGGTAGGATCGCAGATATCCTGCGCAAGAGCAGGTCGGAGGTGACTCCAAAATACCATCAATTCTCTACTACGACCTTCAGGGAGACGTCCGCGCCGTGGGTGCTGAGGCTCTACAAGAGCATATCATCGAACAGGCAGAAGACGAGGGATGGGTGAAGCTTGAATGGTATGTATATTGTCAGGGGATAAAGCGTAGGCTGTATATTAATCATATCAATCTCGGTCAGGTGGAAACTTCATCTTCGCGCCAAGCATCTGGCATCGTCTCACATACGGGATGACGATATACGGCCTCTCCCACAAGGCAAATCCGCAGTAGAAGTCCTCGCCGACTTTATGCGCTACCTCTTCCAATGCGCTCGCACTTACATCCAGGAAGCACATCTGAATTTCTGGAGGTCGGTCGAGAACTCCATTGAGTTCGTGCTCACACATCCGAATGGTTGGGAAGGCCAACAACAACAACAGATCAGACGCGCCGTCGAGCTCGCCGGCCTCATTTCAACTAAGGAAGAGCAATCTCACGTGCACCTCTTGACTGAGGGCGAAGCGAGTCTTCATTTCTGTGTCACCAATGTGATTGCATCGAATATATTCTCTAAAACACCCATAGATGTGTCAGATTACTCCGACGAGGAGGAAGATCAATCTGACAGCCAGGGAGTCATTGTCGTTGATGCCGGAGGCGGAACCATCGATCTCAGCGCCTACTCGATGAAGTTATCTCCAACCTCGTTCGAGGAGATTGCCCCAGCTGAATGTGGGCCCCGCTTTTCTGCGTTGTTTCCTTGCTGAAGTCCGCTCAGGTTGCCTGCAGGGCTCAGTATTTGTTACTAGTCGCGCTCGTACTCTTTTACAAAGTCCGTGGATGAATCAGTCATACAGAGAACCAAAAACTGATAGTCATTTGATTGCCCAGAGAAACTTTCGGGCTCAGTGCAATACTCCAACCCCAAGATCATCGCACAATTGGCGGATATCTTCGACAAGAGCACGAAACTTCGGTTCCGTAAGCCTGATGAACCATCTTACATCAGGTTTGGTACCATCCGTGACAAGGATCCGAAGTATGACATTCGATCAGGGCAATTGAAATTGGCCGGGTTCGTTCATATTCTCTAGGTTGCCTTCCTCACAACACTCACATTTTATTGTACAGCCAGGACGTTGCGGACTTGTTTGAACCATCCATCGAAGCTATCATCGAGGCTTTTGAGCAGCAGAGACGTGTGGCTTCGACTCCAATCAATGTGAGTATTGTATTTCGCTCATATACCAGGCGGATTGTGCCATCATCGTGAAGATGGTTTGCTTGGTTGGCGGTTTTGCTGCCAGCGACTGGCTGTTTGCGAAACTCCATGAATATTTTCTACCCCTAGGCATCAACTTCTGTCGCCCTGATGCCCACGCGTAAGCCCTCGACTATCAACGTGACTACTTCTACTCATCAGGTAACCGCAGCAACAAGGCTGTTGCTGATGGAGCAGTTTCGTTCTACATTGACCACCTAGTGTCCTCTCGAGTTGCACGCGCCACTTATGGCATTGAATGCATCACTCCGTACAACTCTCAAGATCGTGAACACTTGTCCCGACAACATAAAAGCATTATCGATGTAAGTGGCGGAACGTTCATCCCCGATTATTTTCAGAGTATCTTGCTGAAGGTGAATAAAGCATTCCACTCATGCGGTACATGCTGATATGCC
Source organism: Suillus lakei (assembly GCA_016628065.1). Taxonomy (NCBI): domain Eukaryota; kingdom Fungi; phylum Basidiomycota; class Agaricomycetes; order Boletales; family Suillaceae; genus Suillus; species Suillus lakei. Next base: position 156,668 of record JABBWA010000064.1, on the reverse strand, counting down.
TTCTAAGGGAACTCAAGTATCTGAGCTGCGCGAATTCCGGAAGTCTTTCTATATTACCCGAACATCACTTGCTGCATGTAAGAGTGCAAGCACAGACATAATGTGCTACAAGGGTGCCCTCCAGGAGCCGCAGTGGTTGGACATTGAACGGCGTACGAATTAATTGCGGCTTGAGCACACTAATGCTGACTTGATTCAATTAGCCTCGTTCTCCGCGTTATGCACGATTCATGCCGACCTCAGCGAGCTATCCCGAGCGCTCCGTCCCCAAATATCGACTGTAGATCGATCGATCTATTATAAGGTTGATTTTGACGTCATCATTCTGTTCGGCCACACAGAACTGAAAGCACAGATCAGTTGGCAGGAAAAGGTTCGCGACTCGTTTTCATTGATCTACTTTCGCTGATCGAGAACGTTGCAAAGGGTGTTGAAATGCGGTAGGCCTAACCCACAGTTTTATAATTAATTTCGTCACCTTAATCCGTTATAGGAGCCCGGCAAGTATAGTCTACGACGAGTAGTGTCAAGACCGAATTGCAGCTCTTTGCACATGCCGCAGCTGCAGAGGCGCGTTAGCACTGTGTAGGAAAGTCGTGCCATCTGATTCATCTGTATCCATGTTACCTCAAATATTATTGAGCTTTGTATACATATAGGTCTGAACAGCACTGGAACGTGCTCCCACAAAAATCCACACTCCGCCTTGACCAAGACGGTGATTAAACTGATCCCCCCTGATGGCTTGACAAGCTCGCTGGTAGTGTCCATGATATTCCTACCAGCGCTTTGCCATCGCTTGCACTATCCTTTGACTGCTGCTTTATCAAGTTGAGTCTCCTCTCATAATACACGCGTATTTTATTCGTTGGTTTTTGTACGGTGTATGTTGATGATCTGTACTGATCTGACAAAGCTTTGCTGCCTTGCAAACTCAGACCATTATTTCATCACATACTTACACATACTGCTTGTATCATATCGCAATTCCTCGGGCTTGTTCACGAAACTGAACACATAATTAAGCAGTCGCGCTCTTTATTCATGTTGTTCATATCCACTTCACTATCATAACGCTACCTGACGTTCAATTCATTGCACACCCGGATTTTTAATCAATACGGCGAGCAATCTGGCAACAATCGATGATTTTACAATGCCAGATAGCCGGTCTTTGACCGAGTGCTGTCACTTCATGCGATCATGCGCCATCTATAGCTATGGGCCATCCTCAACTCCGCACTTGAAGAATCCAAGGACTATAAGCGGCAAACTTGCATCACAGAAGATACTTATCATGACGTGTTGATCACAGAGGCCAACTTGAATATGATCCTAACATATTCCACACGTAGCATTGCAAGTTACATACAAGATCTCTGGCACCGTTAGCATCTGGAAACCCAGTCACATGTATCTGTTTCCTTGGCGTACGAGCCAAGGTACAACACTAACATCCTCTTCCAATCTACAATACACGATTCTTCCATCCACTCTGATAGTAACAAGCTTCTGTGATAGTCTGGGGAGCCGCAGAAGACTGGAACCCGACCCTCATGTAGGGCTCCTTGTTTTGGTGCTGCGCATACAAGCAGGCGCTGTTGTCAACTGCGGTGCCCAAGTGCGCGTCTTTGTGCCAACCAACACCCTGGGTGTAGGAAATCTCCTGGACCTGGCTATTCACAGTGATATAATACACGCGGATCTGCCATGATGAAGTCAGAATGAGATTATGAGGCACGGAACGGTGGTCAACTACTCGTACCTGTCGCAAGTTGTCCCATGATACGGCTGCGATGGGCGTGTTGATACGGGCAGCGGGCATAGCGGCAGTGGTGAGTTTAAGGATGGTATGGGACGTGCTGTTTGGGTCGTTCAACGACATTTCGCAGATTTGGTAGTCTTTGTTCTGGAAGTAGATGCGAAATTTCCCATCCTCGTTCTGCACGCCGGCCATAGCGGTCCCGACGAAGTCGGTGGGCAGAAGGTCTGACTTGGTTGCTGACTCGGACATGTTTGCTGTAACCCGTGAAAATGAATACAATCAACCATGGATGTGCTGCTAACTGTGACTCACTTTGATAGATTGGTCGTTGATGTGATGACTGTTAAGCAGCGACGAGTCTTGCTTTTAAACCTCTAGGCAACCCCTCTCTGGAGTATAGTGCGGATATCAATGATTCCTTGGCTGGAAGAAGACACAAGCAAATGAAATAGTGGGAGTCTCTGTGGTGTCTAGGCACTGTCAGATCCCTGCCCAGACACTGTCCGACTGTGATCCAGAAGATCTGGGGCTCCAGATGCGGCCATTGTGCGCCAGTCAAGAAAGTACGTCACTCTGTGCCCACCCAGACCAGCGCATCATCCAGGGACCACGGCCACATAGTCAGATGATAGTCGGTCAATTTGCGCGCAGGACAGCGCGTGATACATCTTTGGGCCAGAAGTACTGAACCTACAATGACAGCGAATCTAGCTTCGACGGCCGAGGCTGATAATGCAGTCATTCTAACTGTCAAAAAATTATTCGATAGGGACGAGACTCCGTCGTGAACAGCTGACCCACACGAACATGTACTACTACACACGGGAAACGCCACAGTCTTGATGCCTCCTTTGCTTGGAAATGGAATAGTAAGGAATTACCGCGGTCTCTGGGCACAGATCTAACCGCGATCCAGAAATTCCTGGGCCCCAGATGCCATCGTGCGACCTCAGGAGATAGATGACATTCCATGGGCACCTAGGGCTACATGTAATCCAGTCATGACGACTACAAAGTCAGATGATAGCCAATTAAGTCACTCACAGGGAAGTGCATTTAGGCTAGAAGTGCTGAAATTGCCAATAACAGCAGATTTCACTTTAATTATAATTGTGATTTGGTCGCTAAACCGAGCCTGGTGTTGCAGCCATTCAAACTGTCGAGAATTGTTAGAGGGGCGACAATGACGTCCGATCCGCGGACGTGTACTAGTACGAACAAATTGTCTGGGCATATTCCGCTGTTTCGGTGTCGATAGCAAGGTCGGAAGGAACTACAATGCCAGGGCGGGACTGCGGCTGGACCCACCATCGTTCTCGAAAGCACTTATGTCGCTCTCTGTCCTCTTCGATATTCCACTATGAGGGATGGGGCTCAGATTTAGCTGTCGTGTACATCTTGAGGTGGTGTCTGTCATTAAGTATACGAAAAGAGCAGCAAGAGGACTTCTGTCCCAGCTAACAAGTGTTATCGACATCGTTTTAAGTAAGTCATGTCTGGCGCTTTAAAGTTGATCGATGGGCGAGTTGCCGTGGAGTAGGACGAGAAATACTAGCGGTGAGGTGTCGATCACATAGTGATAAAATGCTGAAGTGAGCATTCTAGTGTACTGATGTTGAGAGGCTAAACCAGATGAAGATGGTCGGGATTAATGCTGTCCTTGAAGGACAAGACATAAGCGCGATATTTGAAGAAGTCGCTGCCAAGAGCCTTCGGTTCATCGGTCAAGCGAGCGTCCATGATGATGACAGAAGTGTTGGAACCCGCCTTTGCCGTCACAGGCCATTGATAACTTTGTGGTGGTGGTCCTATTCGTGGTTTTGTGTCCGGTATCCGAACCTCTAAGTTCACTATTAGAGTGAGAGACCTCGAGATACGCTAGGTTTGCAACAGCAGGCTTTTCACGAGCACTGGGTATCCGTCCCTAGAAAAGTTCATGAGACAAATACGCAAGAAAGGATCGACGAAGCATGCAGACGTGGAGCATATAAACTGGGGAAAGCGCGAAATATATTATTTGTGGACCATGTGGTAGCCAGATTGACTGATGCATAGATCATACGAAAGGGATATTGCGACCGCGACCATTAAGTTAAAGTTAAGGTCAGTCACCTGACTCGGAGTGGTCCGAACAAGTCTGAGTCGTGTGACCTTTCGATTTACAACCACACAATATCGAAGGTAAAGGTGACGGGCCTAGTAGTTTTGTACTGGAAGCAACACTACACCAGAATTTTGGTCCTTTTGCTTCACGAACAACCTTGACTATGACTCAGAGAGCTGAGGTCACGAAGATCAGACGCATAAACGCGTCGTGAACTTCTACCTGCTGAAGGTGCTACAGTATATTTGAGGTCAAAAATCGTGTAGTCCAGCAATGCCGCAATTAACTCATCAGCCCGTTTGTAACGTTGGTCAACTTATCGTATTCGACACTAATAGATCGCTCACTTCAGCATTTTATCACAGGACGATGCGGTCGACGCCTCTCCGATAGCCTTTCTTGATGAGTCCTACCCAACGGGAGATTTCCGATCGATCAATCTAGAAAACCAAACTGTGTGCCTGACCACCAGAACTTTCTACACCCAGCCTACCGTGACCGACTTGTAGCGATGTCAATAACGTTGTTTTCACTGGGACAGAAGTCCTCTCGCTGCTCTCTTCCAGAATCCAGATACTTAGCCTTGGCAGTGAACAACATGTGCGCCTGCAAAGCAGCAAGCTGAGACGTGACGGCGCTTGTCTCGTAGCGAAACATTCAGTGTATTGAAGAGGACCGGGAGCGGCCGAGAACGACAGTGGGTCCGGGCGTAGCATCGCCGCCCCTGTAGTTCCATCTTACTACTTCACAACTAACATCGTAGCGGTGTATGCTGAGACAATGTGTTCATAGTACTAGTGCTTGTTCGTGCGGGTCAACTGATCACGACGTTGTCGTCACCACTGATCTCATCACAGGACCAGCCTCAGGTTGCTGAATTGACATTTTTCGCTTTACCGTCGAAGCAAGATCCGCTGTCATTGTCAATTGCAGTTCGTTCAGCACTTCTGACCCAGACGTGTGTCACGCACTGCCCTGTGAGCGAATTGACCGACTATCATCTGACTATGTAATCGTGGACCCCTGGATTACATGAAGGTCTGGGTGCATTTCGAGTGACACTTTGTTTTCTGAGGGCGGACAGTGGCCTCATCTGGGGCCTACATCTTGATTCTTCTGGAACAGAATCCGTGCCCAGACACCGTGGGCACTATTTCATCTTCTCATGTTTGCTTCCGAGCAAGGAACCACTGATATCCGCACTATACTCCAGACAGGGGTTTGGAGGTTTAAAAGCAAAGACTCATTGTTTGCTTAACGGTGATCGCATCAACGACCTTCTACCAAAGTGAGTCACAATTAGCAGCACATCCACGGTTGATTATATTCATTTTCACGGGTTGTAGCAACCATGTCCGATTCACCAGCCGTTTCCCAGTCAGTAGGCATGTCAGACCTTTTCCTAACAACTTTGTTGGGACCACTATAGCTGGTGTGCAGAACGAGGATGGGAAATTTCGCATCTACTTTCAGAACAAAGACTACCAGATTGTAAGTTGGCGAGACTGCCGCCCGCGCATAACCGTTACACCAAAAGGTAGAATACTGAAAGCTTAACTTTCAGTATCAGCGACAGTATATGTACTGATTATGGGAACTCAGGTAACCCAGTGTGCTTACACCGATCTACGAAATATTTTTGAACAACCCAAAAAGCACTGCCCACACCCTCCTGAAACTCACCACTTCTATTATGCCCGCTGCCCGCATCAACACGCCCATCGCAGCTGTGGCATGGAAGAACTTGCAACAGGTACGAGTTTTCAAACACCAGTCCTTCTGCATCTCATAACTTCATTCTCACTTCGCCATGACAGATCCGCGTGTATTACATCATTGTCAATGGTCGAGTACAGGAGATTGTCTACTTCCAGGGCGGTGGTTGGCAGAAGGGCCCGACCTTGGGCACTGCAGTTGAGAACAGCACCTGCTTGTATGCGTAGGACCAATTCACCACCGAGCCCTTGCTCAGAGTCGGGTTCCAGTCTTCCGCTGCTCTCCAGACTATCACCGAAGCTTTGTATAACGTGAAGGAAGGGTAAAAGAATCTTGTGCTCTAGGTTGGGAGCCAATGTCAGCATGGGCTCGCATGTGGAGGAAACAAGTATGTGGGATCAGTTTCAGTACTTGCCTCAAATGCTGTATATGTAAACTTATTATGAACGCTACGCCGTGTTGAAGACATTATGATTAGAGGAAGGCACCGATGAGATTTAAAGTGCAGTTCTCATGACTTACTGGTGAAGTTAGATTGTGACTGGTCGGCGCACCTACCAACGAAGGCAAGGAATACTCGCCAGAGCATAACTAATCAGCACTTTGCCCCGACGCGCGCCAATTGGCTTTTAGCGCTCGTTGTGATCCACCTCATATCTTTGCCCTCGAGCCCAATGCCCCAGTCCCGTCATGGGCGCCTATACTCATCGTTGGCGTCGGTTCAAACATGCACCCATCTCTTTGTCAAGTGGGGGAAAGAGCACACATTGGTTAATAAAGCAAAGCTGTGGCATGCAAAAACTGCAATACATTCAAATACACCAATCAGACTCGTGACCAGCCAGACTCATACTCTACAGACCAACCGAGTACTAACAAAAAATTCCACCTCCTCAAAGACATAGTCAGAGTATTCACGAGTGCGATTTTCGCTTTCGACTTGAGTTGAAGGCCTTTAATTTCCATCTCACCCAAACCATTTTACACATGGAGGACATCAAGCATCGTCTCAAGCTGAGAATTCCCGCCAAGGCGTGCAATCTCCTCCCGAGCCTGAATTACAAAACAGAAACTCAGCAGCGAGTGTACAGGGACAATGGACAAACAGACCTGCTGCTCCAAGCTTTGCATCACCACGAGCGTGTAATCAAACGACTTTGTCTTCGTCTGGAGATAGTCAATGACTTGGTGCTTCAGGGTCGGTGTGGTTGGACGCTTTTGTAGCACGGCTGTAAACGGTGGTTAATCAATCAATGCACCTAGATGTTGATATCATCTACGTACTCGTCACAATTTTATTCTTGTCATCCGCACAGACTCCGTGAACAATTGGGAAGGAGAATTTGCCTTCTGTGAGGTCTTCTGCAAAGCCCTTTTTGTCGTTGTACTGGATAATACCTTAAGCTCTTTTGTCTGATTTGAATCATAAAGTACGTTTGGACCATGAGTAATCCACAATGCATTACGGCCAGATAGCAGACTTTGCTGATAGACACTCGAGGTACGAGCGCGGGTAATTGTCAGGCTTACCTCTGTACTCTGCAAGTTCATGTAGTCATCCCGAATCTGGAAGTACACCCCGATAATATTCACCAGAGGGATGAAATCGCTAAGGATTTCATGAGTAGCCATTTACAACTTATGCTTAGAGCGAGAAGACTCACATGTCGAGGTTCTTCGTTGCGAGCGCCATCATCAACTTGACAGGCATCCTAAAACCACCACCAGTCTCTGCAGACTGAAAGTTAGAGTGTAACATGCTCAAAGAGTACAGACGTACTGTTGTTGACCATAGAAGTATATTCTTCCACTGTAGGGCATTGCAATAAATCCCGCCACAAGATCTCCATCCCTTGCCCACGGTGTAAGTTCAAAAGTTCGTCCGTAACTATCAAATCCAAATCCCTAACGCCTACCACCCTCGCCTCCCCCCCATCTTCACACTGTCTTCTCAGCTTCGCGAGCTCCTTATAGGCCAAGAAATATACGTAGTTGGCAGTGTTGATAGTCTGCGGGATGCCGTATATCTTGTGCGTCACAGGCTGCCCCCTTCGCAGCTGCGCGTCATCCTCTATATCATCGATCATCAAGCTTGCATTATGCAGCATTTGAACGACACGGTCTATGATCTTGAGCTGGTCGCACGGGACTGCAAGCCATACGTTGAGAGCCTCGAGGAGCAGTGTACGGATTCCCTTGCCAGGCTTAGAAGCAATATAGGTAAAGGGTTCCAATATGAGTGATTCGTTTGCTTGAGACCATTGGGAGTCTAGTGTGGACGGGAGTAAATTAAGCAGAGAAAACTCGGAGGACGACATTGGAGATGCAGATGCAGAGAGTGAGATTCGCATCGATTGAGCCTTATGTAGTAGCAGGAAATTTGAATGTGCTGGCGCTGGCTCCGACCACCGGTAGCGCCCTCTGCTAAGGACTCTCAAAATCACTTAAAACTGTGCCATGTGGTCCCAAAAAGTTGTTCGGAAAACCGTGGCACAGTACGCATCCTAACTAGGTGCTTGATGACTATGGAGATGAGCGGTGATCCTATCCGACGTGTCTAATCCAAGAAATGACTTACTGTGGGTGGCAATTTTTTTTTCGACATTCACGAATCATGAACGTACTTGATTCATGGAAATAACCAGCAGCAGCACCTCATGCAGACGTAGCGGCTACTCGCAATCGCGCACTGAACGCTCTGCAGCGCAAGTTGCCAATCTACTATCAGTAACTGGCAAATTGCCATGCAGCTCATTATGGTGGTGCCACATCTCGAATATCAGCGTACATGTGTCAAGGGCTCGTATGGTTAGTGGATGACTTCTTCCGGCGGGCTCGAAAAATGTTGAATAGATTATCATATAATAAATATTGCCACATTAGGAAGACGTGCCGCGATGCCGCTGTTCATTTCTATGCATTTCGCTTGCCCCCCTCGAATAAACCTTAATCTATTGGGGGGGGGACCCAATAGTCTTTCCAGACTTGAATATCTTCCATTTTAGGTCACTACGCCAGCGATATTCGCTGACATAATATACCTTGCTCGACGTGCGTGGCGCAATCCTTCACCTCGCGCAGACAACGGTGCGTTTTCGACCTTTTGCTGAGTAATATACTTTTTAGCTGATGATTAGTGCCCCGTACGACATGTACGACCGTGCTGGTGTTGTCGAGTTACCTCGATCCCAGCAATGAGGGCTGCAGCTAGGACCTGAGCTCCTTCGTCGTCATCAAAAAGTTCTACCTCGTCTTCGTTGAGAAGCAGGTACTGGATTCCAAGATCATCCATCAAGGACTGGACTAAATTTAATGACTGAGCGCACGGGAGATTATTGTAGTATAGGTTAAAATATTACGGCTATTGGAAATGTTTTTGAGACTCCGAAATATTCTATGCTGGATTATTTTGCCCACGGGAAGTCATCCAATGCCTGCGACAGTACCCGCTGAGTCACATTGATTACATACGACGCGCCGTGAGTTCAAATTGGGCCCAGTACTGCGGTTGGTAAGGTTACTTGCGTAAAGTATAAGCAAGGTTCAATAAACATGTACAAGCACATAGTACTCTAGTCGATATCTTTCCATACTACATAGTCACCTGCGAGCAAAACAGTTCATTGTCCTAGTACTATATGTGAGTACTCCCCTGCCAGTGCCCCTTCCTACTTAAACCTGTTCATTATTTTCTGGATTTATTTCCTCGCGTGATACCGTGACACTGGTGAAGCTCGACTCTTAGTACGCCCGCAGACCGGTTTTGAATATGGGCATCAGGGAAACGTAATTCACTACAGAGTGCTACAGAGCGCTCTGTAGCATTCTGTAGCACAATCCAACCCGCTGATGTGGAAATACGAGTGCAAATGAAGACCGACAGTGCTTCAGATCTCCTAACAGCGATTCATTTTATTCTACCCCACGTAATCGTTTGAACCTTCTCATACAGTCACTTCGTAACGACATTGAAAATGTGCATTTATTGATTAAACATGCCATATTCCAGGCGCAACTTTCTGGCTCTACGGGACTATTTGTACTTAGGCTGCAAATCGTGAAACCGGGTTCCTGACCAGGCGTCGCAGTTCCAAAGAACTCAGCAAATGAATTGGATTTTTAACTGGCGAGGGACGCGATTTTGAAGTAGTGATCGACCAACAATCCAGCGCAGACCATCGCTCCGCCATGAGCACCTGCCTGGAGTACATACAGTATCAAAATAGCGCTTGTGGCTATAGTTGCTAGACGCACCGTGAAATTTTTCCAGCAGTCTCGGGGATCATTATGATCAAAAGACCATATGTGCCAGAGACAAAGGAGAAACGGGGCAAGCGCACTCATCATGTAAAACGGAAGGCGCTGGTCGTTCAAGTAACCAGCCCACAAAATACACACGAAGAAGGTCGCATCAAATAAACTTAATATAGGACGAATTGCGTTGCCCAGATGGACTGCCGTGGACTTGACTCCGGCCTTCTTGTCGCTCTTCTTGTCCTGAGCGATGATCAACACATGCCCCCAAGCGCAAAACTTTTCCAGGTGCTTACCTGACATGCGTAAATGATGTCGTAGATACAAGTCCAGCTAAGGAGGTATCGTGAGCATGACTCAACCAAAATTGCATTCCTCCGCACTCACCAGCATGACGCAATTGATATATTCAGGATTACACCCCAATTATAATGGCCAGTCGTCGCAACCCACGTTCCTGGGACGGCCCAGCTAGCAGCAAAGCCTTGGAACCGTATAAAATGGTATACTTTTCCCTACAAGAGAAAGCCATACCAAGGAACAAAGAAGGCCAGTCCATCCAGCGCTTCATCAGCGGATACGTCGTGATACAAACAGGGAGTGCAACGACACCCAGTGTAAAACTTAAAATGGTCTGTCGGAGAAGTTTCAACATTTTTCAAGTGATCTACTCACGCTTTGGTGCCACAAGTTGAAAACAAGTAGAAGAGGGCAGCAACGAGAACAGCCAGAAGAACTGAAGCCTCTGTTCTAGTGACAACTCCTGATGCGATCGGTCGGCCCTGTGAACGTTCTATCCCACATTGAACATGTCAAGAAAGCACTGTCAGAAATTGGACCGAGACGTACCAACTTCGCGATCGAGGTCGCGGTCAAGCATGTCATTTATGACACAACCCGCACTGTGCACCAGTGTGCCCAGCAGTGCAAAAAATAAAGTTGTCTTTATAACTTCGTTCACCGGCAACGCCAAACGATAGGCTGCCGACAGGAAGGCCCAACCTAGATATGATGCCATAAGTTATATTCAAAGAACAAGCATGCTGCATCATCTTCCGTCTTACCGAAGGGCCAAAACATGAAGTCGCACCCCGCTGGGAACAAGTGGAGCCTAGTGAGCTCAAACAATGCTCTTGCCTTGGAAGGCATTTCAACAAGGAAGTTGTACGGCGGAAGAAAAACTAGAGTGGATCATCCTGGTAGCAATGTTCCGAAACTGTTATACCAGCCGGGCCTGCGTGAGTACCACATTCATTGGCCATACTATCGGTTACCGGTCGTTTGGCCCGAGCGCTCATTCAACATTCAGCGGCCAGCTGCTTTGCTTCTTTTCTCAAATTCGTTTTATGAGGTGGCAATTCAAATGTCTATTTACCTGTGTAAATCACTGAGTAGTCAATTCCGTCGGAGAAAATGTACTTGCACACCAGTTCCATACGGCACCCTGGCCACGTCGATCGTGAGTTTGTGGAGACGAAGATAAGGGGCTCAAGTGCATTACAGTGTCCTGTGATCATGATATAGCACCAAAACGGTTCAACGCTGAAATCAAGTATCAAATGAGTACATTCCTTTACTAGTACAACCCCACTTAAGCTTGGGACCAGTCTGGCTGGTACTTCACAGATAAGCAGAGTGGCTACGTCGAAACTCCATCCTCAAAGACGTGGTCACGAATCTAAGATCCACTCCTGACTTAGGGTACAACTCCTTCATCTACACACCCTCCCAAATCATGTAAATCATGTTCTACATGCAGGGCATCCAATATCTTTTCAAGCTGGGGATTCCCGCCAAGGCGTGCAATCTCTTCCCGGACCTAGATATAAAGCTCAGCGGGAAGTATGTAAACACAGAAGACAAACAGACCTGCCGCTCCAAGCTGCTCATCACCGCAAGCGTATATTCAAATGACTTTGTCTGTGTGCGGAGGTAGTCAACCGTGTGATGCTTCAGGGTAGGTGTCGTAGGACGTTTTTGTAGCACGTCTGTATAGCAACGGTTAATCAATTCATACACCTAGATTTCAGTATCATCTACGCACTCATCACAAATCGATTCTGTTCGTCCGCATGTATTCCATGGACAATTGGGAAGGAGAATTTGCCTTCCGTGAGGTCTTCTGCGAAGCCCTTGTTGTCACTGTGCTGTGAAACACGTTGAGCTCTTTCTTCTCATACGCTACGCGTCGACGACAAGTATCCCGGGGTGCATCACGACCAGATTGCAGACTTGGCTGGTTGACAGACTCTCGAGGTACAAACGTAGGGAAATGGAAGGCTTACCTCTGCACTTTGCAAGTTCATGTAGTCATCCCGTATCTGGGTGTACACTCCGAAAATATTTACCAGAGGGACAAAATCGCTGGGGATGTCATAAGAAGCTAATTATGACATGCATAGAGGGACAAGACTCACATGTCGAGGTGCTTCGTTGCGTGTGCCATCATTAACTTGACAGCTATCCTAAATCCACCGCCCGTCTCTGCGCCTCAAAAGTTAGTGTCTACCTTGCTGAAGGGACAGAGACGTACTGCTGTTGACCATAGAAACATACTCTTCCTCCGTCGGACACCGCAACAAATCCCGCCACAAGATCTCCATCCCTTGCCCACGGTGTATGTTCAAAAGCTCCTCCGTAACTACCAAATCCAAATCGCTAGCGCCCCCCACCCTCACCTCCATCTCGTCCCCGCCTGGTCTCCTCAACTTCGTGAGCTCCTTATAAGCCGAGAAATATACGTAGTTGGCAGTATTAATCGTCTGCGGGACGCCGTATATCTTGTGCGTCACAGGCTGTCCCCTTCGCAACTGCGCGTCGTCCTCTATGTCATCGAGCATCAAGCTCGCATTATGCAGCATTTGAACGACACGATCTATGACCTTGAGCTGGTCGCTAGGGACTGCAAGCCATATGTTGAATGCTTCGATGAGCAGTGTGCGGATTTCCTCGCCAGGGTTGGAGGTAATATACGTGAAGGGTTCCAATATGAGCGATTCGTTAGCCTGCGGCCATTGCGAGTCTAGTGTGGACGGCAGCGAATTGAGTAGAGAAAACCGATGGGAGGAGGACATGGGAGAAATCAATGGGAGAATGAGAATTTGAAGATGTCCATCGGCGTTGCACTGCATATGTAGCACACCGGTCACTCGGTGGCAGAGAAATCAACTGTCAGCACCTGTCATGATCTGGAGCAACTGATACGCGGCAACTTGTCTGTTGACGTTCCCTTCGGAGGAGCTGGCGTTGATATAACGTGAGATGTAACTTGAAACGCGTCGTGGATCATTACGAGACAGCGCGATGCTCGGCGATAAAGAGTACGAGAAGCTACTATAGGTGGCATAGTACACGCATCATGAACGCATTCGCCGTTATGTAGAGCTCCATCCAGGCTTGATCTTTCCCGAGTAGAAAGGACTATACTAGCCCAGTGATAAGAATAACGAGATGCAACTAGCCTCATGCTATTTCTACCACATCGATAAGATGAGCATTACGGACAGAGTTCCCCGTCAGCGTGGTACTTACAATTTGCTCGCACGCCTCGTAAAGACACAAGCGTGCCAGCGCGTTGTACCTGTCATGGAATGAGAAGACGACGAGCCTGAGCCTGAGCCTTGCCTTAGTCTCATCCTTCCTCATACCGACACTTGATGCAAAGTTAGCCTGGGCTGCGAAATTTTAATGTTATTTTTTTCGTGATCGAAACCTGCAATTGCAATTTTATAGAGGGAGAGGTCATGTAATGGGGGTGGTGGGCCGACAAGCCAGAGCCTGGACGCTCTATCTTGTACCGTCACTTGATGCAAAGTTAGCCTAGGCTGCTAAAGTTTCACCTTAGCTGATGGTATTTTTCCGTGATCATTGAACCTGCCGCAATTTTAGAGTATTTACGGATACCTCGGGTTATGGGAGGTTACAAGTGAGGAGCCTGGCGACCTTCCTGGTACCATCACTTGGTGCAAAATTTAGCCTAGGTCGCCTTAGCTCATGATATTTTTCCGTGAGCAACACCCGCCGCGATTTAAGAACATTTTACTCATGATTGTACTTCAGGTCATGAAATGAGAAGACGACGAACCTGAATCCTGGCAACCTTTTCGAATCTCCCTGTGGGCTGCGTGAAGCTCATAGTGAAGCCTTATGACACAGGCAATCTGCATATCTGACCCGAGTGATGAAGATCGTGATGAACGTGAAACGATGGGTCCGTGCGTTTGTATGTGGGAAAGTCTGATATTGATGTGAAAAAAGCAGTTCGCCCGCTAGATCGTTCGAATTCGCTTGTCGTTGGCTGTTTTTTTTCTCTTCTTCTGATTCACGTTTGGTGCTGCTCGTCGTCGTGCTCATCGTTACCCGCGTTCCTGCGATCTTTGTTTATTATTTCGCTGGGACCGTGAATTGAGGAGACGATCTTGTCTTGACTTGTGTCTGGCTTAGCTCTTGTGCTAGACTTGTCTTGACACGTTTCTGTTCAGTTCTTCGTTGCAAGTTTATCTATATCAGATCGCACTCTTCGCCCATCTTTTTGTGCGTGTTTTTTTATTATCAGTCACTCTCATTTGCACAGGGCAGGCTACGAGTACTACGAGTACTACGACAGTACATCACAGCATTCTGCCCTACCCACGCTCTCTACCTCCCTGTCATTCGTTATACCTTGCAAAACCATTTCTAACTTGGTCCTCGCTTTTTTTCAATACATACATTCCGCCGTTGCTATCCTTCTCAATCCATTTCATTCTCCTACATCATACCCGGAAATATGGACGACTCCCAAACAGCTTTCGCAACTCACTACCCTACTTACGGTTTTGATCTCGACATGATGAAGGTCTGTCTTTTTTATTAACTCATCATCGCACAGTTGACCCGTCGAACAGAGGTCCATGGATGCCGTCGGTGGTCCTGATGCCAAAAAGGCACGTTGGTCCCCCACATTTAGTGCTTCTGCTACCTCCTCTGCGGCACCCACTACTGTTCCTCGTGATGCCTTTGCCAACTATGGTTATGGTCCACATGCCCAGATCAACCAGCCTTTCCAACCTCCATCTCCTGCCTTCTCCAACCAGCTTTACTCTACTCCGAATCTTACGATTAACACTGCTGTTAATGGTGCAGGCATGAACCCTCAGATGAGCCCCGCACACGCAAACGCATTTGCTCAACAGCAACAACAGCACACGCCTCAGCCAAACGGTGTGGGCCCATATGGAGGGTTTGGTTACAACATGCTTGGCATGGGTTTGCCAGGAATGAACATGATGGGCGGTTTTCCCTACGGCGCGCAAGCTGGTAACTATGGCCAGGTACATCTCATCATTGTTGACACGGAAATGGGTCCGATTGCTAATCACATATGTATCATGTGTAGCAATCCCGGTTACCTTCTTTAAATGTCAACATTCCCCCGACCCCAGGTGCTTACTCACCGGCGGCTATTTCTGCCGCGCTTTCAGCAACGACTAATGCCACTGGTCGCACCGTTTACGTTGGCAACCTCCCCGCAACTGCCTCTGTCGATGAGCTTCTTAACCTCGTGCACTTTGGCCCCCTCGAATCCATTCGTGTTCTTCCCGAAAAATCGTGTGTCTTCCTGTCATTCCTGGACGGCGGAACCGCTGCGGCGTTCCACGCAGATGCCACCATCAAGAAGCTCTCTCTTCACGGTCAGGAACTCAAAATCGGATGGGGGAAGCCATCTCCTGTCAGCGCGCAGGTGAGCCTTGCGATCAGCCAGAGCAACGCGAGCCGGAACGTATATCTCGGTGGCCTGGATGAAAACACAACGGAAGAGCAATTGCGGGACGATCTCAGCCGGTTCGGGCTGATTGATCAGGTCAAAATTGTCCGTGACAAGAACATTGGGTTTGTACATTTCTTGAGTATCTCGGTTGCTACCAAGGTATGTTGTATTTGAAGTTTTCATCACATTCGGGTGCCGATGTGAGGCCATCTAGGTGGTTAATACGCTCCCTACCGAGCCAGCTTGGGCTGGAAAGCGCGTCAACTACGGCAAGGATCGTTGCGCATACATACCCAAGTCTCAGCAAGCTGCTGCACAAGCTGCCCAGGCTGCCGCAGCCCAATCTCTCGTCGCTCAGTCTGCAAATCTTAGCCCTGCTGCGGGCCCGAACCCTTTTGGTTCGCCAGTTCTCTCCTTACCCTTTTGCAACGGACATGTACAGGTGGTCAAACTCTCAATCGCACGGTGTACTTGGGCAACATTCATCCTGAGACAACAACGGAGGATTTGTGTAACGCGATTCGCGGCGGTGTATTGCAAAGTGTAAGGTACATGCAGGACAAGCACATAGCCGTGAGCCTTATTTTTCTCGCATGTTTCACGTGCATTTACTGATATATTTGGGTGGCAGTTCGTCACTTTTGTTGACCCAGCAGCGGCGTTCACGTTCTACCAAGTGGCATCCTACCAAGGTCTCACTTTGAACAACCGGCGGCTCAAGATTGGCTGGGGCAAAAACTCCGGTCCGTTGCCGCCTAGCCTTGCGCTCGCTGTACACTCGGGGGCCACGAGGAACGTTTATGTGGGCAACATCGAAGACTTTGAATCGTTCAATGAGGACAAGCTCAAGAGGGACTTCGGGGAGTTTGGGGATATCGAGCTGGTCAATTTCCTCAGGGAGAAGTGCGTTATTTTAGCTGGTGGTCGATGGTGATTTCTGACGTCGTTACCTTCAGGAACTGCGCCTTCGTCAATTTCACCAATATCTCTAACGCTATAAAGGCCATCGATAGCATTAAGATTAAGCCGGACTACGCAAACTTGCGCATTGCGCATGGCAAGGATCGGTGCGCAAACCCGCCACGATCGGGTCCCCAAGGTGGCTCCTCAGTTAGGCGGAGCGCTAGTGGAAACGGGCCAGCGAGCGCAGAGCCTGTAAGCGCTATCGAACCCGTCGAGCCTTCCGAGTTTGTAGGCTCCTGAGGACGAAGGGAACAATGCCAACGTAATTGTATCTGGCCCGGAGGAGATGGAAGCGTCCATTTAAATTTGGGTCGGCCAGGAAGTGGGGTGCGCTCTGTGCTGTGGAAGTGCCTCCGTATACCCTCTCGAAAAAGTCGCCTTCAACGAGTGGATGGGAAGGATGTCCTCGGATGTCCTCGTGAGGGGACCCTTTGGGCTATTGGTTGTTGTGTTCTTTATTCACTTCGCTTTCTCCGTTGTTAGTGTTACCTTACTCACATTTTTGTGTCCGCTTTATCTTCTACTTTCTTTTCATTCCATGTTTACACTTGACTTATATCCTCTTTGTCCGACTGTGCCTCTCGCACACCCCACGCTCGTTGCATTGCTTCACTTATGCCTCTCATTAACCCCGTCAACGCGGACTGTACACCTCACATATCGCGTCCCATACCGAATCCGACCTAAGACGATGTGCTAATTTCTCTTTTTAACTCACGCTTATACCGCTACCGTAGCTCATTTCTCCCTGTGGAGACTACACATCGTTTTCGCGACCTACGTGCGTTGTTTGCCTTTTGCGTGTGTTTATTTGTGCAGTAGCAATATATCGGAGTAATCGCAGCGTTTCTTGTGCAATCATATAGCTATTGTACTAACAGGAATTGATTTACCTCTGGACGACCATGAAAAGGAACGGATATCATCATGATGGATGTTTTGCAAGGTTTCACGCCACATACGTGTTCTATCAGGCTTACGACGGAGAAAGCTGAGTACTAATATGTAAATAGTATGGTTAAATCATGCTAACGTTCCATAGCTAGGCTGATGGACACACTGTTTCCACCACGGACTGTCGAAATGGATAAAGTCACTCCCGTAACGAATTCCGTTTGTGCATTCGAGCAGTCCCGGATGCTTTTGATGTGGGGCACCCCGGGCATGGTGGCGCCCTCCGATCGGCGGTCTCCTCCCAACGTCACTGATTTGAGGGACCATATAATATGCCGTGTCTAGCAACCGCTGAAACGAGGAGAACAAGTTTGGCTTCACAGTGTGGGCAAGTACGGCATGTCGCGCAACCGACAACAAATTTTTCGTCGAGGTACACTTCAAATGAATGAGGATGACGCCCAAGCCGGCATCCAATCAGCTGTAAACTTCCACCTATTATGGTCCTCTGACGTCTATATAGCGTGATTGATTACCATTCATTTTCATCAAGGGTCGTTGAGTCTACTACTTGAGGACCCTATAATATCGACCCTTGCCGCCTCATGGGCTACATATGTTCTTAACTCATTCCGTCGCCTAGGCATCATATCACTCGTTCTGCCGCCGCAGAAGATGATCCTTTTGCTCGTTCGACTCGGTCGTCTGGAAGCCGATTGTGACCTCCAGCGATTAACCTGATCAGCATCATGCAGTCTTCCCATGATCCCTGATCCTTCCCGGCGGCCCAATGCCTTCTGTCGCTCCAATTCTCGCTTCTCAACAGGGAAGCGCATGCAGTACGCAATACATTACGTTTCATTTTCATATAAGGTTGGTTTCGGGTCTTCACAGTATTTGACGCCCATACTTTGCTTTGGATAAAGATAGTGATGAAACTCTGTTACGGGGTCTAACATTCTTTCCTCCCGAGGTGTTGGTGGTCTGAGCTTGCTGTGGTATTTTCCTTCGAATCCCTCCCTCCCTCCCTTTGCAGAATATCCTTCCGATGAACTTGAAGTGCACGAAGTTGACTGTTGACAGATGCACTCCTCGCGACCGTTTCGCCACCCGTTTTGCGAGAGTCGCCCAGATATCTTTCCCAACGTCTATCAGGACAAGCATCGATGATTCATGCATTGATTTCCCCGTAAGTGCCGATATGCCCCTCTCCTTTTGCCATGGCTTCTGACCAAGCATATATAGTCCACTCCATTCTACTCTCCTACTGGAGAGTCCTTTACTCGACCTCGAGCGATCTCGGACGCGTTTAGGGGAGTAGAATCGCAAATCCCCACCACTCCCTTCGCACATCTATTCCCTGAGTACCGTTACGACCATCCTGATCCCCCACGCTCACCGACGCCGATCGATTTCTTCCACCCGCCGAGTCCGCCGCCTGTCCCACCTCCCAAAGACTTCCCCGTATCTACTTCGAACGAGCCGCAAAGCCCCGCACTCACGCAGGATTCCTCGAGTCCTACTCTCGCCGATGCTGTCCCTGTGATCCCAGGGCCAGCGGGACTTGAACCCTCGCACCCTATATGGATTTTTGACAGCTCGTTACGCGAGGTGGATTTTGACGTTACATGTCTTGGCGCACTAGACGAGCAGCTTTTGCATGCTCCAAAGGACTGTTTTTTGGACATCTGCTGGGCAGAAGCTGTGTACGATGATGAGGTGCCGGTGCTGCAGCCCGCGCCAGAGGAGAAGCCATGGGTATGGCAGTCACAGACAGAAAGGGAAACTGATTCGGAAGAATCGGAACAGAGGGGCCCTGTAGTGCAGGTGGAGCGCAAAGTTGTGGGTGTTCTCTAATGTTCTCGTGTCCTACCACGTATCTGATCACGGGATTCAAGTCGTTCCTTCCTTCCCCCGAATCATACACGCCACGATCTCCTCAGGGCATGATGATTGCAGAGTCTGAGTCACGCATGTTGTACCAAAACGCGAATCACTCGGTGCACTTCTTCCCCGTGTCGCAGCAACGCGACTCCCGCCGCAAACATATGGCACAGGACCCGCCTGATACTCCTTCCGGGAAGCTCAAGCTCTTCTCGGGCGCATACGGCACTCTCACAGGACGGCGGCGGACTATATCCAATTAGTTCCCCCGATGTACCACAGAGCATTCACATCACCACACCTCAACTCGACCCACGCACTCCTTACCACGCTCCTTACCACGCCCTCACACACGCTCGTTATCTTAATCGTATTTATCAGTCGGAACGTTCACTAATCCACCCGTATTCTTGGAAATTAACGTGTATGATGACAGGAACCATCCGGAGTATTAGTGCGCTGTACTGTACACACTGTAGCTAGAAGACATGGTAACATGTGAAATCTAGATACGTAGATACCACATCTTGTTGAATGCATTAGAGTTTTCGTTACTCTTGACCTAGTGCATCCGAAGCGACAAGACTCATAATCAGGTCATGCAGGCCAAGTTCACGTTCCAGCTGGGATAACATAAGATTCGGAGACTACAACGTGCAGGACAATCTCATACCTCAAACTTCCGTTTGCAGTCTTCCTGGCCTACTGCAGAACCAAAGACTGCATCCATTTCTTCGAGAGAAACGCCTGCCGTCTCTGGTACAATATAACTAGACCACAGGTAGGCCCCGAAACAGGCGCACGCGAAAATCATGAAGGTCGCGCTGCCAAAGAATGGAGGGTCCGCAAACGATATATCACTGCCGAGATCTCTGAATATGGAGGATAGACATACGCAGAAGACATCCCATCAGTGGCGGTGTGATCAGACCAATCAAGACTACACAAAAAGAAAGGAAGCACCGGTGGGGAAAAAAAAAGGTTGTCATGTCAGCATGAACTTACGGAAACGGACAACGGAACAGACAATTATTGATCCAATTCGAAGCCGTTGATAGGGATACCCCCTTGCTTCGCATAGAAAGAGGGAATACCTCACTGGGAAGAACCCAACCAATAGGTCCAAAGGACATGCCATAGGCTGCAGTAAACGTGTACGTGCAACTGTAGGGGATCATTTCACGTGAATAGGTTCAAAGAAGTGGGATAAAGAACTTACAACACCGCTACCCAAGCAGCTATGGTGTTCGATCCCCAGTCATCTTGAAAGAGGTGGATCTGTAGAAGAAGGAATTCTTGTGGCTCAGTAGGTGCTGATCATAAATAGGGGACGCACTAAGATTGCGATCATAAAATGTGACACCGCCATAATTGCGCTGCCGCCTTCGCTGCAGTGAGTCACAAGGTAATTCAAGAACAAACATGTGAACCTTTGAGAAGAGGTTTACGGCCTATGAGAAGCGCACTAAGAAAACACAAAGTTACACAAATGACAAAAAGCACACACCCCATCGGTCGAGAAATATAATGGCCGGGAAAACTGCAAGAAACTGGACGATTCCGATCCCACCTGAAACGAGAAGTGTGACAGTATCCCCGCGCATCCCTATGCTTTCGACCAGAGTAGGACCATAGTAGAGAAGTGCATTAATGCCGCTCCACTCTATAGCACGATTCATGTTCAGGCACAGACTCGCACGCAATATATAAACATGGCACTGCACGTTGAAAGAACATGATCATAATACCAATAAGAGTCCGTCTAACGTACTCGCGGCCAAAGAGGGTTGTCCATGCTTCGCGTGAGAGTCCATCTTTTGATTGATGTCGGACGAGAGCAACGTTAATTTGCATTTCCAATAACTCAAGCTATGATACGTCAGTTAATGGTCAGACACAAATAGGAGAAAAAATACCTGAATTAACGGATCTTCCTTTGCTTCTTCAGGGGTACGTAAACGGAGTTTGGCTAAAGTTTTTCGTGCGTCATCGATACGACCACGGAGCACCAGCAGTCGGGGTGAAGGCGGTAGAAAAAAGCATCCGAGGCAAAGCGAGATACCTGGGAGGAACTGGAGTGCCAGTGGAATTCTCCATGAAGCAGATCCGGCAACTAGGAAACCAATACACCAAATGAGAACAATTGAGATTCTTGACAGCAGCACGAACTGTTTCTCGTAAGAAAACCTGTCCAAAAACCAAACACAACTCCAAGTACGATAGCGAGTTGCTCAAGCGCCATGAGTGAGCCGCGGAGCTCTGGAGGGCTAATCTCGGCCATGTAAAGCGGCGAAAGCATGCTATCGCCACTCAGTTACATAAGTAGAACCCATTCAAATTTCGAAATCACCTCAGGGCCCCAACTCCGAAGCCACCAATTGCTCGCCCAATGATAAGATCGTTCAACGACTGCGCCCCGCATTGCAGCCCTGAACCAAGGCAGAAAATAACTGACAGAGGGCCGGTGGTCAGGACATTTTTCTGGGATAAACAAAAGACCCACTGGACGCGAAGAAAATGGAATGACGTCTAGAATACTTATCTGCCAAAATTCCGCTCGTAATGGCACCAAATAATGCGCCAAGTTCGAGAACAGCAGCTGCCATTTTTAACATGAGTGAGATACCAAACGAGGCCGCGGCCTTGCATACTCATCAATCCCTTCTCCCATGGACCAATTGGCCATCGAGCCAGAAAGTCTTTCATGACGAGGACATTGGAAATAACGCCTTGGTCGTACCCGAATGAAATACCGCCAATACCAGCAAACGCTGCGCACGCAACAGCATAACGATTGCGAACAAGACCTGGAATTCCGCTTGGTCCGTATGAATAGTTATACGTATGACCATCTTCATGAACTACTAGGGAGCCTCCATGCGGTGCGTCAAGCGTGACGCCCTTCTTGTCTCGTAGTAAGGATTCTAGAATAAGGTCGACGTCCTCGCTGACATCTTCCGTTGGCTCGCTCGACGTTCGAATCGTTACATAGTCATGATGTGTCTCGAGGATCATGTCACTCATCAGCTGTCAAGTTAGCGTACGTAGGAATAGCGACTTACCATCGGTCCATAAAAGTTATTCCAAAACTAGGTGTTCAGTAGGAATATATGAGTATGGTTACTTCGTCTGAGCAATGTGCTGAGGGCTCAAGCTGCTACTGAAAATAAATCGCGCTAAGCCTTGAATTTGGAGCTGCGACTCCGAGGGACTGCGAGCAAACAAGTCTATTTTTATTGTGACTTACGTAAAATATTAGGTGTCAGTTCTGAGTTGGGACAGCCTTCGCAGCAGTTTTGTACGAAGGTTCTCCCAGGTTCTCCGTGATGTGACTGTTTTAATTATGTGAATAGGAACAACTCGAAGGCAGATAAAATCTGGACATTTTGTCAACAACTTCGTCCACGCTTGACCGCCTTGGGGCAGTCGCACATAATGCGGAGCAATGTAAAAATAGTATCGCAGAGTGTAATACCCAGCTAGGCTTGGTCCCACTTCCATCCCTCAGCTGCCCACTCTGGTATATCCGTCTCAAAGCACCCAAGGCTTGTGGTATATCTAAGTGCATGCAGAAAAATATACAACCTTTCTGGCTTCGGATCAGGATGCAATGGTAAGTAGCACTCTGGACAATACAGTGTTCCTGTTGCTGTATCGACAGCTGGGGGAGGGGCCTCCATTTGCGAGAGTCGTGCTAGAGCTTCTCCTTGAGTCAACTGTGGAACCAAGGATGTATCTCCTAGCAGAGGAGTTTGAGGGAGGGAAGAACCCCCTTTTTTGCGTTTGTTCTGTGGAGGAAGAGGGGCACGAGGGATGTCTTTTGGTGTGAGTGAGCCCTTCGCTCGAAACACGACATCTCGCCAGCGACTCCAATCTTCGTCTTCATCCTGATTTCTGTTAGTGCGTCGCATACCCGCTGACGCTTTGTATCACCCACCTTCATATTCCGGAGCCTTGTTATAATCTCCACTGCTTCAGACGATAACGGGACAGGTGATCCCATTCCAATATCGTGTCCAGTTTCGCGGGGAAGCAATTTCCCTCTCGCACTGCTCTCCTCTTCTGAAGCAAGCGATGATGGTGAGTCTGTGGCGTCGGAGGGTTTCAGGTTAAGAACTTCCGGACTATTGTCACTCAGTAGATGCGCTGGTGGCGCTGGTGCAGCGCGGTGCTCGCAAGGAATAACATCAACGCCCCCTCTGCCAAGATTAGCTCCCTATGGAGGGAATGGGTGTTATCATACAAGACATTCTTGAGACTAGACGAGGACCCTCACCCATATTCGTTCCTCAGAGTAAACAGGGTCATTGGCTATTGGATGTCCGAGGTATTGTAGATGGACTCGAATCTGATGTGCTACAATGAAATTGGTTAGAAACATCCGACGTGGCATTTGTGTGATTCCTACATCGACCTGTCATGGGACGGCCTGGGGAGAAAGAATGGGCGTGTCTATCAACTACAGTATATAACCGCAAGTCTCACAGTGAAGCACACTTGTGTTAGTCGCAGAATCGTAATGAAGCCGGTTGAAAATCGTCTTCGCTGGCTGCAAAACCGTCAAAAACACCACTGGCAGCATAAGTCTGCACGTACCTTTCCTTCTGGGTGCACTATGTTAAGCCCCATTTGTCGATCAACAGTCAGGAGCGGCTCTTCACATACCATTTCCTCACTGTGCCCATTTCCTCACTACACAATATGGGTAGAGGTTAAAAATACTTACGCGGAGAACTGCCCTTTACAGCGAGCAATATACTCTTTGCGGATCAGACCATTGACGAATTCGCCTGATAATGAACGCGCTAGATCGGCATTCAAGGGCACGATCATCAAACCAGATGTAAGTCTATCCAAGCGGTTAATCGCTGTAACTCAATCAGTAAGCTTTATTGTCGAGCAGATGTGGGACCCACTATAAATTTTCGGGAAACCGAATTCGTTACGAAGGATCTCCACTAAACTATGGCGGTAGTACCGACCGGATGCGTGTACTGGCTGTATCACATCATTAAGTAAGTTGCACTGTGAGGAGAATTACTAAGGACAAACTATGCTACCAGGTTTATCAATAACCAAAAAGTCGCGCTCCTTATCATGCAATACAATTTTAACGGGTGTAGATGTGACTGGGGGCTCGTGCCGGTGCACAACATTCCTACACAACAGTGAATACAGGTATGCTTCCAACGCAGAAAGAATGCGCTCACTCTATACGATCGCCATTCCTCACTACTGTGTCTGGTTTTGCGACCTTGCCATTGATTGTTGTCACTCCAGATTCAAGGGCGTACCGCTGTACAATGAATAGTAACTTTTAGAGAAGAAATGAACAATTGACTCGTAAGCACCTACATAGTACTCCATGGATCGATCCCTGAATTCTGTCGACACGATTTCTAGGATCTCCCGCCCAAGCCAGCGCTCCTTTGCCATAGTCGTATACGGGTACCAATAGGGTGCGAGCTTCTTCAAGCCTGCATCCTTTTGTGATGATGGGGGCGATCGTGAATCATCAGGTACGGCTCCATCACACATGGCTGCGGTTAGGAATCTCGCAAGGACGTGACGAAATTGACCGAGCGATGAAAACGTTGTGAGCGGAAGGCGCTCACGCGACTCGCGTTTGAATCGAAGAATGTGAGCCACGGCAACGTTGCTCCAGAAGAGCTTGACTGACTCGAGTGAATTCAATGCGACAGAACGAAACAGTCACGGTCCTGGGTCAGTTCAGCTATCTCTGTGAACTCTAGTGAGTACTTTCAATTTGCTCACGAAAAAAAACAAGGAGGTTTTGCGAACGTTGACTTCGAACCACAGAGAATTTACCGTTGTTGGATCAATCGGATCAAGATGATGGTGTGGCTGTGCACGCCTTAAATAACCTTAGCGTTGATTGAATTTGAAGTTCTAACGGTGACCACCAAGCGACCATTGGCCCATCAGCAGTTTCCTTCATGGATTGTGTCTGACATGGTAGGAGTTAATTAGTAGGATCTCTGCAGTCATAGCTTTCTCATATGCATACGATTTTATCAAATTAGGTTTGCCGCTTCCGTCGTTCGTCTTTGGAGCACCTCAACCTCCTTCCACTGGCAACTTCCGCTCACTAGAACCACCCCGGGATGTAAGGCCTGATAAGAAGGAAGGCGTTGATCGACTATCACGACAGAGGTATGATGATAAAAAACTATCATGATCACATGCTTGCAAGTACGAGAGCTGAGAGTAGGCTCGGCCGAACATGGAATGGTGGGTTTTCAGTTAATAATGTCAGTTGTTGCAAGTTGCACATCACAAATGCTGTCCAAGAAGGACTCATCACGTAGTGGACCATCACGAAATTATGTTTCACGATCACCACGTTTTTCCGTTTAGTGACCACTCCTGTCAAAGGTTCGGCACCACATTCTACCCTCTGCCAAGTGCACGTCAAGTACTGCGCATTTCGCCATCAGTAAGACGGCCTTCTCTAGGACCGGATATCAAGTGCCTGGAATAGCATCTGCAAACTCTCCTGCGCTGGTGTATACTTGGTGGTATATAGCACGAACAATCCGATTACAGCTCACTGCGTATTAGTACTACAACAAAAATACAGGGTTTGGCTTGGTAGCTACTTTTGGCACCAACTTGAACACGCGAATACTGGACCTTGTGACTTGGACGCATCTATTTTCCTAGCCGGTCAGGGGGACCAATTAGCATAGACTGACATTCTGGTTCGCCTTATGGCCTATTCACGTACGGCGCGATTGGTTCACGTTGGCGGTGTGGAGGGATTAATATTGGTCAGATAGGTGACCTTGACCCGATTGAAATGCCGAGGCGCTTGTCCTCCAAAAGATATAAAGGCACTCTGTAGTTCATCGACCCTCCCTTCCACCAACATCATTTGACAGGCGCCATTCATGGGCAACAAGCACTCCTCTCCTGTGGTCCCCCATCAATCTCGCGAACAGTGTATCGGCGTTAACACTAATCACGACCATTCGGCTCCGGTATCTCGCATCAGTCTAAGATGTCACAAATCGCAGGCTTCACTGTTGAAATCGATATCGTCGCATGATACACTTTCGAGCGAGAAACCTGCGGGGCCGCCCCATAACTTTTGTCATCCGAACGTCACTCATTTATCCCCGACACTGACAACATACACACCCTTGACGCCCTCTATCTCGCGACAAGATGCTGAGGCACGCGCATACAGTGCATTTCTCAAATCGTTCCCAGAATATCAGAGCACCTGGATTCTTGACACCCTCCGAAGAACAGATTTCGCCAGATTAGATCGAACCGGTGAAACATACGTAGATTACATGGGCGGGGCACAACACCCCGAGAGCCTTGTTCGCGTTCACAGCGCATTCCTAACCGAAACAGTCATGGGGAATACACATTCGGTCAGTAATAGGTATGGAGCTTCTATAAATCAGTCGCCGATCATTACTCAATTAAGTCATAGCTCCAAGTTATCATCACGGTGCGCCGATGAGGCACGGGATGCGGTTCTTTCATTCTTTCGAGCCCCGCCAGGGTACACCGTCGTATTTACGGCAAATGCAACAGCTGCATTGAAGCTTATTGGGGAGGCGTATCCCTTCAGGTCTAATAATGGCTATATCCTCGGTGCCGACTCTCATAATAGCGTCCATGGAATCCGAGAGTACGCTTCACGTCGCGGAGCTGAAGTGTATTACATTCCATCAACTAGTACTGGAGGTTTCGTTCTATCTACTGCCAAGGTATGTCCTTGGCGCGTATATGCGCCTCAATTTCATGCAACTAGCAGCTGAATGCAGATTTTCTGCGGTAGGATATCTTGAGTCAGCACAGACCACAAAACACTTCCTCACTTTTTGCCCTGACGGGTCTTTCCAATATAACTAACGCGAAAAATTCACTCTCAATCATCGAATTCGCATCTTCACTTGGATACCACACACTTCTTGATGCTGCCGCACTGGCACCATCATCTGTCATTTCTCTTTCGGAGACCCCTGTTGATGCTATGGTCGTCAGCTTCTACAAGATGTTTGGTTACCCAACAGGGGTCGGGGCCCTCATTGCCAAGGAATCATTCTTAAAGATCTTGGAGCGCCCATGGTTCGCTGGAGGAACCGTTGATGTCGTCCAGGTACCAGGTTCGATTTTTACCAGAACAAGCGTTCTTCATGAACAGTTTGAGGTATGCTTCTCCCAATTTATGTGCTTTCGAACTCATCCACATTACTAGGATGGAACCATCAATTTTATGACGTTACCCGCTGTCACAGACGGTCTGCGATTTCTCTCCGCCTATCTTCCATTCCTCCCTCTTCGCCTCTCGTGTCTTACCCACTACCTTGCCACCTCGCTCTCTCGTCTGAGACATGATTTGACTGGAACCCCTCTCGTCAAGATTTTATCTAGGCTTCCTTCTAGGAGACTCAAGTCTGTTGGAGAACAGGGTGACAGTGGATCTACGATCTCTCTTATCTTCCTCTCGGCAAGTATTAAACTTCCACTATTTTACCATCGTCATCTTAATGAACCCTTGTTCTGCAGCCTTCAGGAGAGATAATCCCCAACAGCTTCATTGAATATGTTGCGGTGTGCCGCAACATTTCTCTTCGTACAGGTTGCATGTGCAATCCCGGCGGTGCAGCCTCATTACTGGGTATTCAAGGCCAGATGGAGCAACTGTATCCAGACGTCACGCTCAAAGATTTTGAGCGGGTCGTTGGCCGCGAGCTCGGTGTTGTGCGGATTAGTCTGGGACTCGCAAGCAATTTCCAGGATGCGTGGAAAATTGTGATGTTCGCGTCATCCTTGGCAGATAGCCGTACACGACAGGGACTCTGGGATACTTGGACAAATGTTCCAATCGGGCAGGCTATGTAAGTAGGTCGGCTTGCCACCGGATATCATGGTATGCGGAAAAGAAAATCCACGTTGGACAAATAGAACCCACCGGAGTGGAGCCTTCCTGGTTAAAACTTGTATATATTTTTTCTTGGATATCTCTCGCACGCCATTTCGTTGCACATTCATGGCGCATCTCTTTCGTCGCGGATCACTTGCATAGCACAGCACAGCACCATCTCATTGTACTTTTGTACATGACTTTCTGTATTTGTCCCTCTTGGGCATGACCTCTCACTTATTAATTTCTACGTCTTCTCATTGCTATCTTTCTTAGCGTACCATAATCTCTGGATCATCACAACACGTTCATTCCCCCGTGCCACGTTTGTGAACACCCACTTTTTTTCCCTTTCCAGTGGCTGCACTGACCTCGTCACATCACACTACATTTTATCGGAGGGATCTTCGTGTAGTCTGACCATAGCTTTTACATACACATGCGCTTCACTGCATCGCTCAAGGTATATTAGGATTAGCTATGCGTGCAGTGATACGATCACAAACACTTTGTGCTGTCCATGTCAGGGACACCCATTGATTTTCTGTTGTGCACTTCTTCGTACCTTCGAACCGGAGCATTGGTGCTCGAAACTGAAGAACGATAGTTACATAGAAGAGAGACTTGCAATGATTTATTTTAAAGTCATGCTGCGAACCTCGGGGAGAACATGGGTATCCCGCCTAAGGTTATCTCGGGGTGGCCTGGAAAGGTGAGGTGCTGAGGTGCGGTAGTACCCTAGCGAAATGAAAAATCGATGTTTTATGGGCTTTACTCCTCCTCTCCTTCGTCATCGTCATCATCATCATCATCATCATCATCATCATTATCCGCCTCGTCTTCGGAAACCTCCATGCCTGCTTCTCTCATCCGCTGCTTGTCCCGTCTGCGCTTCGTGCTCATGTCGTCGAGTAGGACTAGAAGATCCTCCTGCTCCTTCTCGACCTCCCTCCTCTTACCATCTGATATTTGCAATTCAACCTCGAGCTCCGCCACACGCCCCTCTGAGGCAGCCAACTACAATCATAGTAAGCAGCATCCTGATACATTCATGACCACTTACCCGAGCTTCAGTAGCTGATAGCTCCTTGAGACGAAGTTGCAATGCGTCTATCTCTTGCACCTGGGAGCGAATGGACATCTTTGAGAGAATTGATGAGCATTGCGGACTCTGCACTTGGACCTGTTACCGCAAGTAAGTCGATATAGCTGGTGATAGTCCTTAATTTGCTACTGACCTGACGATGAAGCCAGAGTGCTAGGGTCCGTTGCCAGACCCCTCTGGATGGTATCTTTAAGGAAGTCCATCAGATCAGTGACATGTGATAGGTGAAACCTGAAAACGCACGTTGATTTGATTTCCAGAAGTCGACGAAAGACCAGTCAAGCCAGATTTCGCCTTCCTGTTCGGCGGCTGGAGTGTTTTGGGGCGCCTTGGATGGATAACGGAGTACCATGGATTCAGGGCCGATAGACTTGAACCAGTCGTGCTCTCGTACGCGAGTCATATGACCGACAAGTACATCTACGCCCAACCGAGAGATGATGGGATGGATGGTAGCGCTGTTGACAATGCAGATATAAACACGCGTGAAAGACAAATGATGAAAGACACATGCCGAGTGATCTCTCCTGGTTCTCGATTGAACTCATAACAGACGCCCAGGAGAAAGGCGCAAAGTCCAGGGATGAGATCTTCCGACTCAGAAGTCTGATTAATAGGCTCTACTAGCTACCGGTTCCTGAGGTCTCGTAAGTGTTCACAGAACCAGGCAAAGACTCACTGTGCCCAGCCCACCGGCTTCTAAGAATTCCCTCGCGGCTTTAGGGTCATCCCACAGCCACTGTGCAAGCAGACAGATGTACCCAACAATCAGCCTATTCCACTCGCGTTCCTCACGGTCGTCTTCAGCTCTCGAGCGAGATAGGAAGCACAATGATAGGTTCTCGGCAAAGAGGTGCAACAAACTCTGCGGGGCATCTTCCTCGTCCTCTTCCGGCAGCGTTGGCGCTGGAGCACTGTCGGCAGGGACAAAGAGTGGTCCTTGACTTGAGGTCTCTCCTGGAATGTTGGAAGAAGGTTTGATAGACCGGGCGGCAGTTTTTGCTCTTGGGGAACCGGAAAGCAGGTGTGAAAAGAGGAGTGTCGCGAGATGAGTAGAGGTCACATTAGCGATGTTAAGGGGGGACTGATGGAGAGAGGCAGAGAGAGTGCAGAAGGGGCGTTATCATCGGAACCTCACTTGGTTCTGCAGATACAGTCTGAATCATTTTTCCTAGCATGGAAGATATCGCTTACGTTGAGAAGGAAGCATCCCTTGCACAATAGCCTGTCTGACGTCCTCTTTTCGCACAAAGTTCTATAGTGCATCAATGCCGATCCATTCTGCTGGAGGATGAGGACAATGACGTACATCAAAAACAATTACAGCTGCACTTCTCAGCTCAAGTCCCTCCTTGGTACGACTATCGCTGTACAGCCCATTGTACTCTCCATGCAATGTGAGCTCCACGAGCGCATCAAGAGCGGATGCCGGCTCCAGTCTGTCCCATTCTTCTCCGCGTGTCTCAGGCACAGGCATATAGGGCGTCAAAATCACCTCCGAGAGTGGGAAAGTCAACGTGTTAGGAAGGAGGTGGAGTGCCTAATGCACATATGCAATCAGGTTCGTATTGAGAGACGCTTGCCGTATAAAACGGACCTGAGTCTTGAGGGGTGTTGGTGCATTAGATGCAAGGGCTAGTTCGACAAAGCCTCGCACGAAGACGGATAGTTCCTGACTCTGAGGAAACCATGAAACAAATGTAGGAAGGATATTGGAATCTACTGACGCTGCCTTTAGACCCAACTAACATTCCCATAATGCCAAGCACCAGCGACACATTTGCCACTTTTTGTGAGTCCCAAAATTGCAGTGCAAACTCTTGTGGAGCTGAATCTTGCAGGGAAAGGTTGGACGGTAAGAGCAAGAGGGAGCATAACAACGCTGGAAGAGACGTTTCGCGGAAGTAACTCTATCGTAGAGGTCAATGAAAATGCGCTTCAGGCAGGGAACATTAGTCACCTGATTCGAGCTATTATACCGAAGTAGACTGTCGACACACCGAAGTGCATCCTGTGAGATCACACCTCCCTCCAATCCGCCTTCGTGTGTGACAGTATTGAAGAGCTTTTCAAATGCACCTTCGAAGGCAAGCACCTTCTGTATGTCAGGGCTTTGAGAAATGAGCATTTGAATCATGATGATGCTTTCTGAAAGTGTATTGGCGTTAGTGAGGGAAATCAACGAGTCTTATGCCGGCCTTGGTAGACCTGCATCGAATACTATCTTTTAAAAGCCCTGCTACAGGTGGAACTTAAGGATGAGCACGGCCACGCATGGACTAAGTTATGTTCAACATCCAACTTCGTCGAGACAGGTAGTATGAGCAGGTCTACCAGTGTACCACGCGTGAGGATGAGATGAAGTAGCTAAAATACACACCATTACGGATGATCTCGCGCTTATCCTCCAAGACGGCAATGACACTCGATGCACCAGCAGGGGCCTTGAGGAAATATCCTTGAATCTGAGAACGGCGGTTCTGTAGTAGCACCGAGAGCAACTGTAGTGTTGCATAACGGGTATAGAAGTGCGTGTCACCAAGGAGGGAGAACAGAATGTGAACTGCCTGTTCGTTTCCGATAACATAGTCTGTGTGTTTCAAAGCAAGGTCCTTGGAATCGTCATCAGGTTCACAGAGCTGGGTAATAGTCTCGAGTACGGCCTTCGCTATTTCTGCATCTATTTCCGCGTCATTCCGTAGGACTTCGAGGAGACCAGGAAGGGCCCTATCACCGACATCTTCCTTGCAATCGCGAACCAAACCCTTCAAAGCAAGAACAGCAGCACGTCTGTCCGCAAGGAGGGTAGAAGGAGACAACCGGTCACTAAGTTTTGCGATTGTGTCCTGCGCAGACTGAGGAGCGCCTGTCGGACCACGAAGGGCGATATATGTCTGCGATAAGAAGTCCATGCGAGTCCAGCTTGACGCTTGAAGACCAGTACTAGTACTTTGTGGTCGTGGTTCAACCGTTCAGGTCTGCATTGCCACTGACACGTGGCCTTAATCGGGGCAAGGGGACGCGTTTAGACATCGTTTACTAGACATCGTCCCACTCAACCCGTCATATACAGCAGAAACGACTTCCTTATGTATGGTCTGCCTACTAGAGACTACACTCGAGTCCCAAAAAATTATGACCGTCACACTTCAGTGATGACTAGGCCATGATTCGTCAACAATATGATTGTTTATCAGCGTTCGAATCCCGACAACCCTACTACGAGAGTCAGTGTCAGTAAATGATGGTCATTCATCATCTGATCTCGGCGAGACGTTCCCAGAGGACCGCTCGTGACCTAGTTTTGAGTGAGTACTATATGATATTTATGTTGTTCTATCATGATGAGAAGATGACCGTTGAATCATCGTGGCTGCAATCAGAACGCGGGAGTCATCAAAAATACGTTGATAAACACTCCTGGCAAGGGGACTCGGATGTCTTAGCCCGACTGTGTGTAAGCAGTTCCCAAGAGCTGGAGCTGATCTACCGCCTACAGAATGACCAATATTACGGTGTAAAGCCCTATGACATACCCAAGCACTTCATATAGATCTAATTTTTCTCTTTGCAGCCCAACTCGTATCACCGGCACCGAATTCACGCAATCATCAACTTGTAAAGAGATCAGGAATAGGCAACTTCTGGACTTTTCCTTCCGACGCACGCACGGTCGCAAAGGAATGCTGCATCATGCTTTAAGTGTCAGCTAATTCATACGAGAGATTGATAAAGCTGCCTTCACATGCTTTTGAAATCGTATCTCTTGTAACCATGAATTCTGTCTTTGTCGCTGGTGGTTTTGCGGCTCTAGTGATTGTCTATGGGGTGTACCGTCGATACTCTCATAGTCTCTTTGATAGACGTTCCTGGCCCAGAGTCTGCATCATTTATCATGGGTATGTGGATTCCTTCTTGCTGGATCTCTCCGCCGCTGATATGACCACCAGGGAATCTGAAAGAGCTCTACCAAGGTCAGGCAGCAGAGGCTGACTTCAAGTGGCAAGCTCAGTATGGCAATGTCGTTCGCTTCAAGGGCTCTTTTGGCGTATGTAATGACATCCACACTTGCGATATACATTTACTGATTCTCCGCCGACTCATAGGAAGACCAATTGATGATTTCCGACCCGGCCGCTCTGCAATATATTTTCGGAAAGTCAGGCTATCGGTTTCCCAAACCGCGTGATCGCCGCGTCCTCTCCCAGATGATCAACGGAAAAGGCATTATTTGGGCGGATGGTACGTTTTTGGCCAGGAGATCAAAACATGGAATGATCTGGAGTTAACCTTTAAAGGTGATGATCACAAACGACACCGAAGAGTAATGCTCCCTGGGTTTGGTGGACCGGAGTCCAAAGCCTTCTTGTTATTATTCAAGAACTGTGCAGAGTCTGTAGGCATCGAAGTCGCTCAATACCCGCAACACTCGTCAATAACGTAAATTCTCGCAGATGAGCAACAAATGGATGGAGATCATCAGTAACTCCAAGGAGGGGTCAGCAGTGTTCAATATTCCTGCCTGGATGTCCCGCGCAACCTTGGATGCTATCGGAGAAGGTACATGCTATTCATGGTACACAAGCGCCTTTTTCTCATCTCGTTTTTTTAGCTGCTTTCGATGTCCGCTTCAGCTCCATTGACAATAATGAAAGCGCTCTTGCGCGTTCTTACAAGAATATAATGTCAGTCTTATCTTTTGCCAAGCATATAGGTTTCCCTTAACTGATATGAATTGAACGTGTCTTCGTGGCGATAGGACTGACGTATTTGGATCTCCGTCAGATGAGCAGATTCTCTTTCAGGGAATTTCAAAGTATATCCCGCCTCAGATTCTCGAATACGTCGGAGAGATGGGCAAAAACCCACGTATCGCGCGCATGCGTGAGACAGGCAACATGGCAACATCTGTTGCAAAGCAACTGGTGAGAGATAAGGCAGAGATGTTATTGCGGGGCAAGGGCAGCCGAGATGTCTTTAGCTTGCTTGGTGGGTGGTCGGTCTCAACAGCCTCATTCAGATCTAGGCCATCTAATTACAGCATAGTCAAAGCCAATATGGATACAGATGCAAAGGCGAAGTTAACGGATGAAGAACTGTTTGCTCAGATGCGGTGGGTCCGTTCCGTTTTTCGTAATTGCACAGCTTCCCAATCACGGATTGCTATAATTACACAGTACTATCCTCTTCGCAGGTCATGAGACGACCTCGAACACTGTCAGTTGGGCGCTTCTCGAGCTAGCCAGGCACCCTGAGATCCAATCCCGCCTCCGGGCAGAGATATGGGAAACAGAAGCCGCTGTGCACGCACGCGGGGATGTCAACTTCACAATCGCTGACTTTGACGCAATGCCATATACTACTGCTGTTATGAAAGTGCGTGACAACGTGCAAGCAACATTTGGGTTGTCATAACGTTGCGCTTGTCATTGCAGGAAGTTCTGAGATTTTGTTGTGTCGTATATCATGCACACCGATGCGCCAGCCAAGATGACATCCTTCCGTTGTCACAGCCAATCACCACGCGATCCGGGGACGTCATCCATGAGCTACCGGTTCCGAAGGGTACCCGGATTGTTGCATCAATTGCAGCGTACAATCGGTAGGAAGTTCCACATAGCGCCAACATCTTTTCTTCTGACGATGCGTTCATATCGGCCAGAAACAAGGAGCTTTGGGGCGAGGATGCGCACGTGTTCAATCCGAATAGATGGCTCAATGGCACAGCGAAAGAGAAGAAGGCTACGTCAATAGGAGTGTACTCCAACCTGTAAGTGTTGATATCCACTGTTACAACACGCGTGAACCCCAATTTGTGTCTAGAATGACATTCCTTGGAGGAGCGAGGTCGTGTATCGGATGGCGCTTCGCGTAAGTGTCAATGGGTTGTCCGGAAAAGGTGGAGTGAGTCTGATATGAACGCTTCACCTAGGGTGATCGAATTCCAAGCATTTCTTACGGAGATAGTTGGAAAGTTTGAGTTTGCGCCAACTGATAAATCCGAACGGATTCGGACGGGAGGCTTGCTTGGTGATGGCTCCAACACTAGAAGGCGAAGTTGAGAACGGGGTTCAGCTGCCATTGAGGGTTTCACTGGCACCACGCACTGGTAAGGGATGTTAGGCGTCATATGTGCCGGGATGTGTCTCCAATATGCCTGCAAATAGTTATCTTGTCCAGACTGGTTATTTCGGTAGCAGCTGCCACTATTCATGACATTATTACGCGCCAAGGCAGTACTTGACTCCTCTTTGCTCCTTAAGTTGCGAGTGCGGAGGCTGGCGGGACTCCGGTGATCGACATTATCAGAGTGGAGCTTGGTGAGCGCTGGGCTGCGGACGTACTTACGCTAAACGTTTACATACCTTAAGGGGTAAATCTAATGACAGGTATGGCTCGACGAGACGACATACGTCACTGGAGTCTGGCATGGTCTAGGTCATGTTAGAATTGGAAGATTTGATGATAATCCTGAAACTCTCGCTGTGACGAAGCAGCCGCGGTGAATCAATATTGAAACTTACGGTAAGTTGCCAAGAAGAGCAAGACAGTCGGACAGTTGGTGTCACAAGCTTGGAGGCGATTGGAACGGATGACGGTGCCTCGATGGGTTGGCGATGACTTAGGTAAGTGTTCGGAATACGTACAGCAATTGGTCTATCAGAACGTAGGCTTGGCTCGCCGCAAGGCTGAATTGTACGCACCCCAGCAATGAATAACCAGATGAGGGTGGCACCGCTAGCGCCATGAACGATTGGAGCCTGGAGCATACAAACGATGATATCAACGCACGGGTTGTAAAGTATTCCGCGGTTGTGATTGGGTGAGAAGCTCTAACGGAAACTGCTGTGTACCGTGACGTACCTACATTCCATAGCCATGCGGCATAGTGCCATACAAAATGACCAAATACGCGAACACTGGGAGACGATCGGGCTTATAATAGAAGCAACCGCGACCAAGATCAGAGGTTGACCGGGTTCCGAAGAATTTCAAGGAGACTTGCTAAATTAACGTTGGGATATGTACCGACTCGGAAACCAGTAAGATCTAGAACAATTCAGGGTGACCGTGAAGTTAACGTTGATCCTGGTGGAGACTGATGCCGATCGATCCAGAATTAAATGTTGAAGCAGTAAAATAACTTCCGCCCAAACGGTACCGCGACCACCAAAATTTGGTTCATGAAACATCGCCTTCAGTACTCCTCCCGTTTACTCACCTTTATCGCCATGCTGTCCTATGCAGGATCCCAAGTAATCTCATTTATTTACAATTTACACCTAAAATTACAATCAGACCCAGAGTCCTGATTAATCACCTCCCTCCTTAAAAACCAGTCGGATTCGTATCTTGCTGATCAGAACCTCCCTATTCCCCTCCTCTAGACTTGCTTTCACCTTTGCTTTGAGCAACTCATGGAGGGAACTCCCCTTTCTGACTTCCCCTCTCTATCCGACGTCCTCTACCAAGAACTAAGATCCACCGTTCGCGGAGACGCGTACCGTAGAGGTGATCCCAGGTACGTATCCCTAGATTATTACCTGATACCTCTCATGCGCATCGTAGTTTTCTGGACTATTCTCGAATGTTCAACGGTGATGTCAAAGTTTCTGCCATGGCTGTCGTATGTCCCCTCGATGCTCCGGACGTTAGCCAGTAAGTTCCAAACTCTCAGATCCGTCAAATATTTCATTCAAACATATTATCTCTGTAGAGTCATCTTGTTCTGCAGAAAGCATTCAATTTCTGCTTCTGTCAAGGCCGGAGGCTATGGCACCGCTGGCTGGGCAGTCGGAGGCGACATTATCATTGACCTCTGCAGGATCACCGACATTGACATCGAACCTCCCGCTCCCGATGGCTCCTTTACTAGTATTCGAGACATGCCTCTGCTTGGCAGCAAAGGGAAGGTCAAAGCTGGCCCGTCGCTTCTAGATAGATCTGCTGCTGTGGCTAGCAGTAAGCGAAGAAGGGAAGACGACGACGAGCTGAGGTCTTACGACCTAGCATCTACAAACGTCGCAAGTTTTCTTCACCCACTGGCAGGAGGATCATCCACCCCATTCGCCGATCGACCTCCTGTCACTCGACGAAGGTTGGAATTCGCAGCTCCCGTGTTGGAGACCCCGCGGATGTCCACTTATTCTGCGACGTCAGGCAGTAGTCACGACCCTAGCACGACATCCTCTCACTCCACTGGCCCTCCTATTGCCATGGTTTCTAACCCCTTGGGTTCTAACCTTCCATCCATGGACAGTGTCACTACCGCTGTTACCCCACCTCCGCTGCCAGATACCAGCTCAAAACCGCTCCCATGCTCATCCTCATTAGATGATCCATTTTCCTATTTAGACGATACACCCAACAATCCCGCACCACCTGTCGCCTCGACTTCTCGGCTTGCCCAGTCCATGCCCAACGCATTATTTGCTACGCCCAGTTTCCTCGAGTCTTCGACTAACATTCTGACCTATGCAACGCCCATCTACTCTCATGCCTTCATGACCTTTGGTGCAGGAAAGAGACAGAAGGAAATCGATCAGTTCTCAGCGGCAAACCCTCTAGAAGCGATGTCACTCGCTGGCGGACGTGGCGCTGTCCCTTATCACATCCCATCGTAAGCCTTTTGCTTTCCCCTGATTTTATCCCCATTTACCTAGTGGATCAGTGCGGCTCATCCTGTCGGTTCAGCAATCATGATCTTTGGAGGCTTTGGATTCCTGGGCCGTCTACACGGCTTGAGCAGTGACAACTTGGTAGAAGCAGAAGTTGTTTTGGCGAACGGTCAAATCATCGTGGTCAGCCACAACGAACACCCAGGTACGTATCGTACATATAATATTCTTCACCTGGTCTTGACTAAGGTCCAGACTTGTGGTGGGCACTACGGGGTGCTGGCCCAGCCTTTGGTGTCGTTACGCGCTACAAAGCCAGAGCTTACCCAGTTCCCGTTGTCTTTGCGGGTAATCTCATCTAGTGAGTACTGCCTCTTTGAATTGGATCAGAGTTTCATACTGCTGTTCACAGCCGTTTCCATCGCGCAACTGCACCATCACTAATCAAGCACTTTCGCGATTGCGTCAAGGGCGCTCCCCGGGAGTTGTATGCCAATATTCTGCTTACGGCTGGACCTGCAGGGCAGGATTCCTTGGTTGTTATCCAGATGTGCTACGTCGGTCCCAAGGTGAAGGGTCAAGAGTTCTTACAGGCCATTTCATCGTGGGACGGCGAACGGTGTCTTCTCAACGAGGTTGATGAGAAGTCCTTCCTTCATCAACAAGACAGTGTTGCACAGGTTCTCCGTGGAAAGGGTGAGCAGTAGAGTTAATTGAATCAACATGCGTCTTCTGAGATGTTTGCTACTAACAGCAGGAAACAAGTGGTTCATACGATCCGCGCTTATTAGCTCGCTTCCGGACGATGTCGTGAATAAGACGGTCCTTCAATTTGCGGACACGCCTGTTGGCTGCAGTACGTCTTTTTGTCGAGTCCTCGTTTCCGATCTCTTATTGACTCATCTTG
The DNA here is from genome assembly GCA_016628065.1 of Suillus lakei. Lineage (NCBI taxonomy): Eukaryota > Fungi > Basidiomycota > Agaricomycetes > Boletales > Suillaceae > Suillus > Suillus lakei. The sequence continues at coordinate 117,804 of JABBWA010000064.1, read as the reverse complement.
GATACAGCGTGGTTGTTCGAATTGGCTGGTGGCGCGCTCGGCGATTTCGAGGATAATTGTATACCGAAGGCACAACGCCAGGCTTCCTTTACTGTTGCCGCGTTGCATCAGTGGGATATTGAATTCCAAGATCCGCGCTGTGTCCATTCCGCGGAGGAGGTAAGGATTTTATTATCAGTTGCTTGTTATTATACTCACGCACGATATTCGTTAGTGGATTGCAGAAACTTTGGCACCGGTGACGCTCGGTGGCCCCTTGCCAAGCGTATGCGTTTCCTCCGTACCCACATCTGATTTTTTTCATTCACATCGCCGACAGTTCTTGGGCAGACAGGAGTCTCCCGGTCGTGTCATTGCCTGCTATAGCGAGAACTGGCCTAGGCTGTGTGAGGTGAAAAAGAAGTATGACCCTGACAACTTCTTCAGGAACTCTTTTTGGCCACTAAATGCAGAGGGGGAGATCATCGAACCCGAAGAGCATGAGCCTCAGCATATCCAATTTTGAGCCAATTAAGTGCTTCTCGATCCGTTATTTAGCTAGGTATTTAGTTTAGTTTGGTCTGCAGGATCTAATAGGTCATGGCATTGTTGCATGTTTGTACACTGTATGCGTTTTATAGGCTTTTGGGCGTGCGGATACGGTGACTGGGTAATATTGTAGCTACGTAGCTTTTTGGTTAGACCGATCTTGACACGATGTTTAGGTGCATGTTATATCACGGCTACGCTTTGTTCTCTCGGGAGAAAGATATCACCTTTAGTTTACTTCTCCATATTTAAATCGATCAGTTCATGAGAAATACTTTGATAACTAACTCGAACTTGTAAATGTCGTGCCCCCACAGGCAGTACCGCCTTATTATTATTGTGTGAAACAGTCACAACGGTAATTCAGTGCCCATGCATGATCGATCTGATCTACTGTAGCCTAGCTAGAGATTAAGTGCACAACTAGTCATGCATGCACGGTACTCCCTGCTGATACCAATTCGGTGAAAACTACCATAATGGGAGGGAAAGCTCCCGACTCCCGCCTTGGGCCTTGGCCAGGCCGTTCAGGCGCCGCACTGCTTCCTTTTCGATGGCGTCGGCTAGTGCATAATATCCGATCCGAATTCCCGCTGCACCAGGCTCCCGCTCACCGCCACACCCGGTGCTTCAGCACCGCCCCCCCCCTGTTCTCATACCCTCCCGCACGCTCACACGATTCTTTCACCTCTCAAAACCCCCCTCTTTCGGCCGCGTTACTTTGTGCAAGAGCATTATATTTCATTTTCCCCCCTTCTTTGTTTATACATCCCATCATGTAGTTAACTCGTACGTCCTCACTCGACGACAACTTCCTCACTTTGGATGATATTTGTGTGCGATAAAAATATCGGAACAGCTTCAGGCTCTAGGTCTTTTCGCCCAATTGAAAGACTGTATTTTTGAGCACTCGACGACAACTTCTTCACCTTGGATGATATTTGTGTGCGATAAAAATATCGGAACAGCTTCAAGCTCTTTAGGTCTTTTCGCCCAATTGAAAGACTGTATTTTTGAGGACTTGTATCTTTCGAACTGACCTCGTTGCATATCGCCTTGAAAAGAAAGGACGACTTCCTTCGAGGTCTGATTTAGATTTTCCGGCCACAGGAGGCTGGCATGATTGGCCATGTTAACGGTGGGGGTATTCACTTTACATCTCCACTTACCTGCAGCTTTGCTTCTTAGGTTTCAGTGGTTTGGCTTTCGACGACAAAGCGGGACCGGCCAGGGATGGGTTTGTGCTGCTAAACGCCCTTGTCATGTATATTGTATACCCGCTTATGTACGAAGATAGTATGATTGGGGAAGGCACTTTGTTCTTGATCCACTCACGCGTTGCCATACTTGACTTATATTTTACAACTTGTTCACGATCTGCGTTGACGCCTTGGTAGATTCCACCATGCCAAACGAGAAACAAATTGACGTCGTATGATGACATATGGACTAGTGTAGGAGCGGCTGCAATACAAGTTCCGAGGGTGTAAAGTGGTGAAAAGCTAGATCTCAAGAAAGTCCTAATCATCCTTTAGTTTGTTCAGCCGCTATACATCCCGCCTCTATCCATCATGGTGGCGGTCTTGTTCGTCACCGTCGCAATAAACCACCTCCTTGTCAAAAACGGGTCTGTTTCTCTGCGTCAAGTGATTTCGGATGCATTTTCCTGACCCGTTGTGTTTGCATCTGAGGATGCTCACACCATTGTATTGGTGTCGAACAACATCCTTGAACGTCGTGTGCGGACCACGATAACAGGCGGTGAGTTCCATCATGCGGAAGGCGCCACTTCCAGGTTCTTCCTCCGTCACAGTACCATAGCCTCCGCAACACTCCGACATCCACTGGAATTCTCCACTGTAAAGACGAAGTGGGTCACAGCGGGAGTTGAACACATGAGGTATGACGCAAGCCGAGGGGTAATTGGCTGAGAAGTCTTTATGACATCGAATGCAGTGCTCGCGGTATGCAGGCATGGTTGTATGAGTTATGTTCTAGCATGTGCGTTAAAACATAGTACGGAAACCATCGTTATAATAACTCACCAGCGACCTTGCAGGTTGTGTGCGAGAAAAATGAGTATCCATGGGTGTGAGTGAGGCTTGCGTCACATTGACGAGACAGACTATATAGCATTTTCGTCGGAGAGGACATGGAGCAGTGGCTACGCATCCTTCGAGCTGCGCTTGCCATGGCCACGTGCAGCAAAGGCACAGAAGGTAGTTATGAGTAGGCATCGAAGCTTTGAAGTGTGCCTGACACAATCCCTGTCGTGCAGATGAAGAAGTGATGAAGCCAGCATTCCCTTCAGGTGCCCAACACGCCGGTCGTGAAAATCAACCAATAGATGACCAGCAGGAAGTCTAGAAGCATCCCGAGCTTCACAGGTACGGCAGCAAGAAGTTGACGATGATGGCTCACTACTCATAGATGCAACACAGTTCGCTCCCGAAAGCACTTGTAGCCTCAAAGCAATGCTTGACCGTCCTATCATACCGGCCGCTGATACTATGTCAAAAAAGGTGTTACGAGCTACGCACATAGAAGGTGTGGGAAGAGTATAAGTGCGCATTACCTGTAAAGGAGGATCCTTACGAGTTGGTCAACTAGATTGACGAACACTTGTGGTCAACATTAGCTGATAGCGATTGACATTTCGCGCACGGAGACGTGAGTGGAGGCCTGTTGTATCAAATTCTCAGACAACCTTCTGCAGATCCCCGGGAAGACCGGAAGGTAAGATGACATGCATCGCGAGGCCACACTGTCACGGTATCAATGATAGAATCCAACAATAACTTGAATATGAATGAAGTAGTTGAATGGAGCAGTGAACCTACCCTGTTATACCAATTAGACATCGTACAGTTCAACCCCGTTTGTGAAATGTGACTTACATGTTACATACCCACTTATTATCCAGCAAAGAAAATTTTCTTCGGTGGATCTGCGGAAAATATTCCATTAGTAATCGCTATGCTGCAAGCTCTCGCCAAGTTGTTTGTTTGTGTTAAGATCTAAAGCTAGCCTTCAACAAGAGTGCGTGCTCACTGCTGCGTGCAATGACTCATGAGTTTATTATGCTCATGTGCTCCTGTCTGGACGACTTCTGTTAAAAATTTGAACAGATCAGATCTGCTATCTCACTCTCCTCCGAAGGGCTCTGAGAGCACAGGTTTTCAAAGAAGTCGATCACTGTAAGGACGCTGGCTTACCTGAGTTCCCATAATCAGTACATATGCTGTCGCTGATGCTGAAAGCTAAGCTTTCAGTATTCTACCTTTTGGTGTAACAGTTATGCGCGGGCGGCGGTCTGACCCAGTGACTTACAATTACGCTACCATGCTCAACCATCTTCACCTGAAGCTGAAAGGTGAACGAGTTCAAGTACAATGACACTCTTCCTGACTGTGAAATTTCTATAGAAACATGTCTAATTTTTTTTGGTAGAGCCAAATTATCAAAATCTTTGCTCCAGGATATGATAAGGTTTTCAATAGACCAAAGTGGGTCGTTCCCCCCTCAAACCGTCGACTCCATAACTCCATGATGTTTTATTTCAGTGGTTATCAAGTACTATCTGCATACACAAGACCTATTTCACACAATCCAGCGAATGTGTGCTGTTCGTCGTTCCCATTTCCTTTCGAAGCTTACCGTCGCATCCAAGCATACCCTTGGATAGTGGAAGGGGCCCCAAAAAATGCTGACGTTGGCCATCGGCTCAAGAAGTACTATGTAATCCGCTAAATGCGGGTAAAAGGTTTACATGGCGCTTTCGTTTTTATTCTCGCATCTTAGGGATGACAGCTTCGAGAGCATGTGCTTCCGTACTCCGCCGAGATGTCGTCTCAACGTACTGGGAATAGACGTAACTTCCAGGGAAATCTGAACCACGCCCACATAAACTCTTGACCCATTCGCCAAAAAACTGGGGATTTATCAAGATCCCTGCCGTCATCGGATCGTTACTCTTGAAGAGAATTTCTTCACAGAAGATGTCGTCAAACTCGGGGAAAGGAATGGTGATGCACTCGAAGGATTTGCGCACGCGCATTGATGATCCAAAGTGGGGTCCACCGCTCGCGACACCCGTTTTCAGGATGCTCTGCGCAAGTTCACAATGACTTTACTTTCAACCCAAAAGATTAGTTAACGATGCCAGACTGCCGAAGTCGACTAAGCTGAAGCGGAGGTTTCGACTGGGTGAAGAAGAGATGGGGCGTCGTTCTAGTGCGTTTTCGGAGTCCAGCAAACACATCGTCGATACTTACTCGCGACATGTTCCTGAATGGGTGAAGATGATCGACGAAGGGAATAAGGGCTTAATTGCCGAGTGAAGCGCCGTCCACCAAGGAGATCGAAAAGGCAGTAATCGAGGGTAATCGTACCTATTTCCATTCCTGGGCGTAGCCACACCAAAACTTCTGTCTCACAGTGCCTTTCAGCCTTACGGTTCCTGCTTCACGAGCAGGACTGCCGTTTCCGTGCGCTTGCTTCTCTATTTTAATTATGGACGCACAGAGTGACGATATTCCAACTCACTCCCGTGTTCTCGCAAATCGGGAAGATTACCAGCCTCGTGAAGGACAATGGTGTTATTGTACATAGCCGACAAGTATGGATTACGCTCGATTTCATGATTGTCGTGGCGCTGAACCTACTTCAGGAACAATCACTTAGGCAACTTCGTGAATCATTACGCGAAGACGTGATGTTACCAAAATGGACCTGGCTCTTACTACCGTACCTTCCTCGTGTTGAGTCTGGTTGAGTTAGGCACTCGATTAACCGCCAGCGACAATCCATCATACATCCGGCTTTCAGTGACGACCGCCACTCTTCGATCTGATACTGGCCAATGCGCACTGAAGACGTCATCGAGCAGTTCGTCCATATACTTATGAGGAGCTTACCGAGATATGAGCACAAAATGGACCTGGAAGATACTATTAACAACGGTGGCCGCTGGGTTCGTCAGCATCCTTGATCTTCGGCAGCCAAGTGCAGAAGAGATGGAGCGGTCGTGCACATGGCCTGACACTATGTGCCTCGCACAAAGAAGCTGACGTGAAGAAGAAAAGGGCGACGAACGGCTCACGCCACGGACTCCCTCCGGAATTTGATCTCGTCGATGTCATCGGAAAGTGCAGGAAACAGGCATCGGGCGTGCCGGAAAGCGGACAAACGCTTGGGAATGCTCTCATTATCGACAGACGTAGTCATTGAGCGCCCCCCATGTCACGGTGGCGCACACGAATATTCATAGTTGAACAGCTCCTCTGGACAGCCGGACTCGTTGAGAAATGCCGTACACCTGTCCAACAGAATACGAGCTTCACCTTTGAATCCGCAAGCATGTATGGATCAACCGAGGCATGAGCATCGTGGTCACGCGTAATACCTCTACACGCTGTTTGCACATTATGTTGCAGTACTACATAATCTACTGCACTACACACTTTCTCACGCAAAAACGGGAGGGAAGCCTCGTAACTTAATGCGCTGATCAAGTTGGATTCACATATAATATACCAGGATGTGAGGGAGGATGTTGCGATCGTGGGCGGGAGAGCAGGCGCTGCCAGACTCGATAAAACTACTATGTAGCTAGGGAGCCCTCCAGATCCAACTGACCTAGAACTCACATCACATCATCATTGCTTTCTCCATCAAAGAGTCCTTGAGAGACAGCATCGACGTCAAAGACAAAATCACCCCCAGACACTTCAAAATCCCACGACTCAAAATTGCCGAGGCTCCGACCCAAATCATTGTTTTCTTCGTTCACTTTCGGGATCCTTGTTCAGGACCCACCACCAGCCAAGAGCAGGTCTTGCTGAGTCTCTCTCGCCAACATCAGAAAGGGTCTTATCACCACTGGAACATATTCTCGTCCCAACTGATCCTGCTGTCAGTGAAGTTGGATAGTCCTTTCCACCGATCTCCCATTGGAGAGTGACATTGACCTGCGCGTACCCAGCAGGAATCTCATCACCATCAAGGAAAGGATATGAAATGCCATCGAAAATCAATTCGCTTTCTTGATAACGTTGACGAGGTTTATCCGGCTTGTAGAAATGCTGTCAGGGGAGACGTAACGAAAGGGACATTTTACCCACCATCCACTGGCCTTTTTCATCAAATACCATGAAGCCCGTTATCCAACCAGACAGCCATGTTTTACCGCTTCCGAGGCGTTCGTAATGGGCAACTTTGCCCCAAAAGTCCAAGTTCTCCTGACTGTTGGGATCATCGAAGGCTTTGACGAACCCCGACAGTACAGGGTACAGGAGATGGTACCAAGTATTGGCTTTGAGGCCGAATTCTTTGAGCTTCTCGATTCTGTTGAGAATATACTCCCAATCGCTCTTCTCTCCTTCCAAAGTGACACGAGGGATCCCGCAAAGTAGCGTGATGCGAAAAGAGAAATATTCCTTCACAGTGGCCATCATCACCATTCCGGAGACGAGGACATCAAGAGGAGTGGTCGTCGAAAAGGCCGGTATGATCCACTGTCGGAGCTCCGGATCAATGACATTCTCCTGTATATGTTCGTTCACGGTTGCGACTAGCGTCCGGACCACACGATCCCAGTCCTCTTCTCCTCGCTTCTGCTGCATCACCAATGACAATTCCTTTTTGCCTTCGAGAAACAATGACTGAAAGGCTTCTGCGTTTCCATTGACAAAGCAACTGAACTGCGTCATGATTGCGAGCCAGACATCGTCCGGGCGAATGATTAATGCGCGATGATCATTGTAGCACTCTAAGATAGTGTGCACAAAGCCGTTCCTATGAGGTTTTACGTCCTCGAAGGGGATGCGCATGGAGGAATGGAGGATTTCCAGCGTATATGCATACACGTCAGGACATGCCTGCTCCAAAAATTGCAAGGCCGACATGCTCTGGGTCTTTGGGAATGGCCGCGCATTGTGAGAGGCTGTCGAGAACATGATCGATGAATCACATTTCGTCTGGGATGAATCAGATGATGATGGGGATGTCAAAGTTTCGATTGACTTGGAGTCGTGAATATGCTGGTCTCCATGTAAGAAAGCGTGCCAAAGGTAACGAAACATACTTTGGATACACCCCATGTTTCTGAGGTGTCACTTGGGTTTGAAAGAGAACGCTGCAAATGATAGATTAAAACCAGTTGGGACAGCACTGCATGGAGGGCATTACATGATGATGCGAGCAAGTGCATGTAACATGATGCAGTGTAGTGAAGTGCCGAGGTGGCTGTTCTATTCACTGATGTCCCACTTCGAAAGCGGGCCACAAGTCACTATCACTGCTGTAGCCTGCAGGTAGAGGCGCAATTGATTCATTAGTTTAAAGCAAGTCAAGTTTCTCCTCCGTTATTGGACAGAGGCAGAGCCTAGCCTGCCGTAGGTCTGGTGTGCAATCCGCATGATCATGGCTTATATCATTATGTGCGGATGGCTTACACACACCTTCCTCTCATTATATGTCAATAGTCAGAGCCGCAGAGCGCACAAGCCATAGACCGCCGCGGTAACGACTGCTTGGCCCAGAGGTACGAGTAGGGTTTCAGGAAGCTTGACGAGAACTGTAAGGGTCAATCAAATAATGCAGGGGATATAATGATGATGGTGATGATGACATGGGTCTGGAGTCGTAAAATTCGACTGTCAGCAATAAAAAGAGTTTGCTTCGGTGTTCAATACTGCATGACATGATCGTTTGGCATGAAAAAGAATCCGACCTGCCTGGCTCGAACAGGCGACCTCAAGATGACAATTATCCAATTACAGTCTCGCGCTCTTCCAACTGAGCTAAGGTCGGATAACAACTAATAACAATTTCTTCATCTAACCATTTGGTACAGTGGCGATAGACATAGCTTTCCCTACGTGGTCTGAGGTTCTGAATATTAGTCCCTATGATGGCCTACATTCCAAGGCGTCACCTTCTGACGAAGGTATTTATTGCTTTGGCTCTCATCTTGGGAGCAAAGCTCGTACTTAGCCCCCACTCTTCATCTTCGTTGGAGCCATCGGTCTTCCAATCCTACAACGTCTTTGAGCGCGTTACTGGTGTAGACAAGATCCTAAATGTCCGAAAGTACACATTCCTGCAAGCAAGGAAGGGGAGGGACGTCAGGAAGGATATTCCTTGACGACGTCATAGCCAACGGAGTTGCTGATTATTGGAATCGGTTTCAAGCGCCATTGTGAGTCGTCCTCCAAGTCTCCATGATATCTGAGATAATCTGATGCGATGCCCTACCTAGAATAATGGGAAAGGACACTGCTCACGCAGATCTTCAGAGCGTTCTGACTGCTGTCGAGAGTTTGCTATCTCTTAATGGCTGGGTGGCCGCGTATTGTCCGACACTAGCTCGTCCATTCGGACAAAACAAGAACGTCGACGAAGATGCGTATGATGACCTCGCTAATGACGACCGGCTCTATTTCGTAGCAATAGCGATTCATTCAGCAGATCATTTCCTAGTTGACCAACTAGCTGTCATCGTCCAACTTGCTAAACGCCTCGGTACTTCCAATGTCTTCGTGTCCATGTTGGACTATGATTCTACAGATTCTACGGCCACTCTTACCGACCTCTGTGAAGCTGTTCTGACCCTTTTGGGTGTCTCCTACCGAATCCGACGCGTATCTGGGATGACAGAAGACGCAACTGCAGCCTATTACCCCCTGGAAGAAGCCTACATGCGCAACCTCGTATTAGAGCCTCTTCTTGAGCTCTACCAGAAGCGTGAAGTTGAATTTCATCGGGTCATTTGGCTGAAGGGATTCACATGCCCAAATGACATCCTCGAGACACTGCGTGTCAGCGTTACAAATGAGGCTGCCATGGTGTGTGGGATGGACTGGGCAGAATCCAATGGACAGTTCATATTTTCTGACAGGTCAGTTTTCCATCTTCTTTCTGTAATAATTTGCGCGACATCATCTCACCCTTTTTTGAGGTGGCGGACGCGAGATATTCACGGCGACCAGTTCAGACAATCCACATCCTCAGCGAAACCTGACGCAGTTCCTCCTCGAGATGAGATCGGTGCCGCCCGATACATTCAACACCTTCCCTTCCAAGTCTTCTGCTGCGAATCGGGCACCCACATCGTCGATCCAGCTCAGTCCTACTACAAAGGGCTCAAGTACCGCTGCGGCACCGACTTTCACAACGCTTCCTCCTCGTCAGACAGCGTACCCCCACGCGCAGCCGATGCGGCATGTCTGGACAGTAGCCAGGCCTGGTTCTGCAGAGACCTGTGGATCAGCAACGCGTTGAATGACTTTCACGAGGACGAGGGCATACCCACGCCTGAAGTCCAGCCGCTCTCACGCAGGCAAGTCCCTGCTGAGGAACCGGATGCAGACGTGAACGCTGGCTCTGATTACGATGCCATGCCGGACTCAGATATCCCCATTGATGTACTCCCTGCAGCGCCCTTGTCTGTGCCCAATTCTGCGTACACTCCTGCGCGCATCTTGGTGAACCCCCGCTGTGTAACGACGTATGCTGGTGTGAGTCACACCCAGCTTGCGCTCGATCTTTTCGGTACTGGGGATGATGACGAAGCTCAAATCAATGCCACAAAATATGTCTTAGAGGATTGGGACGGCGCTCCAGAGAGCTTCGTGTGTCAGGAACAAAGGTATATACTTTTCCTCTATTTATCACTCTTCTGACGCTGCTGCAGGCAAACCGGAGGGAGAAAGGCAGCCAAGACACAGCGCTTGCTTGGATTTGCTATTCATGACGAATTGCGATAGAGCCAAATTAACTGCTCGATTTGTATATATATGTATCTACAAGCTTTGTTCGCTTGTGTGGGCAGTCTAGATGATATTGTGGAACTAAGGACTATTTCGCTCTTCTTTTCTTGCTGAAGCCCTTGAAAGTGACACCATCATCAGAATCGTCATCAGCGACCACACGCCTGCGTTTACTGGCCCGAGCACGAGCAGCGGGCGTAGAAGCCGCTGGTGGTTGTTCCTCGGAGAGCTCAAGGCCTGCATCGTCTTTGACGTCATCCTCATCAGAGCTGAAAAATAACTTCTTTATCTCCTTTGTACGCGTTGGCTTGCGAACTGGTTGTTTGACAGTGTCAAGGGTTTGTGACTGGGTACCCTCCTCGTCAGAGTCGATAGCCAACGCACGACGCTTGCCTTTGCTTCGCTGAGTCCCATTGTCGGTCACCTGTGAATCCTTGGTGTAGTCTTTGGCTGAAGTGGTGTCTTTCCAGTAACCTGCGAAACGATGAGCTTGTTCCTTCCAGAAGGAGCAAGAGGCACCCACCTGCACCCATGCCGTAGTCATTCTCCTCTGCAACCACGAGTTCGATCGGTACACGAGGGGGCCCATTTATTTTCTACCCTGCGTCAACAAGGTCCTCCAACGCACCAACACGCTTAACACTTACCTTCTTAAATTTCTTGAAATTCGGTAAGTTCTTGTAAGCAGAGTTACGAGTGTCATTAGTAACCGCCTCGCGACGGTTGTTCGAGTCCTTGTACACATCCAAGTCCACAATGACCATAAAGTTCCCTCTGATATTTGGGAGGTCAAAGTCCCCCATATCCGTCCACGGTTGTTCCTCGCGCTGCAGATCCGGTTTCGCTATCCGTAACTTATTGAAATCGCGGTCAAATTCATCCTCGGACTTCTTTCCGCGCTTCTTCGAAGCAACGGCAGTGAGGAAAGCCTCGTCCTTGTCGACCACGTGCTTGCCGCCGTTAGTGACTTTCTTGGACTTTGCTATGGTCCGAGGTTGTTCTGATTGCTGGCGGGACGGAGGTGCCTTTGACTTCGCCCTCGTTTGGGTGGCTGGCATCTGGGACGACGGTCCTGCATCCTCCACGGGAGGTGGCACCTCAAATGCAACGGACTTGGCCCGCTGTGAGGGCCCGCTTAAGCTCTCTTCTTCCTCAGCTACAACCGGTAACCGCTTTGGCGGTGCGAAGGCAACCGACCGCACTGTTTGTGTGACGCTCTCATTTTGGGTGCCCACCACATTGTCGTAGGCTGCGTCAAAAGCCTGCGAGCCCTCGACAATCATCTTGTTTGGGTCGCTCGCCTCAAATAAGGCCTTGAACTTCTTGTGCGGCGGTTCTTCCTCGACTACATCGTCGACGTTAATGGTCACAACAGGTATCTCGATCTCGGGAGGCGGAGCTCCAGGCATTCCGGGCAATCCGATTCGGCGCGGCAAGCGTGGGCGACTGCCCGACGGTGGTTTCTAAATGATCTATTCAGAATTATGTCGATGAAGAACAGGCCAAACATACAGGTGCTTGGGTGGATTCAGGCTTAACTTTGTCAACATCTGACTCTGGCTTGCTGAAATTCATCAAAGATCCCTCGCTTGTCTCGGTTGGTAGAGGCAATCGTCGCACCAGCTATGGTTTCTCAGTGCAGCCCCTACCTACATATAGGCTTGGTACTTACATTTCGCTTTCTCTTGGTCGGCGGAGGGTCAGGAACGATGGGAGGCGAAGGCGAGCGCATAGTAGAATCTTGTCTTCCGCTTCCGGGGGAGACGGCGCGTTGATTTTTATCCACGGAGATTTCTTTGTTTGAGCCATCTGGGAAAGATGGTTCGTCGGGGTGCGTATTGGGAACAAAGGAAGGCAAAGGAGAAGAGTCGCTTGGTGATTCTGCATGAATAAAGGCGACCTTAGTATAATGGAACACTGAGGAGAATATATGATGAAAGAACCTTGTGAGCCGCTTCCGGAGGATGCGATGCGAGACGCGTCAACGTGAACAACAGCCTCAAGAACCATCTCCAGTGGAATGACATGCACGCTCAGGCTATGAAGCAAATTCATCAGTGAAGCATTTTCAAGTGTTTCATGTCACCAACCTTGCAGCATCTGCAACCATTTCTCTCCACTTCTCGTCTTCAACAGCTCTCTGGATCACACCATCCTTCGCCAGTACGACAAGCCCCTTCCCTGCACCTCTCAGCTCTTCTACTTTCCTCTTTCCCTTAGCAATCACCTGCCTCCACTTCGCGAGCCCTGCCTTCAGATTGAATCCTTCGTATTCTGCGCCACCTCTTACGACCAGGTCCCTCAGTTCTGCATCAACTTCCCCGTCCTCTGCGGGAAGAATGAAGCGGAAGCCCCTCAGTAAGTTCAACCTCTCTTCATTGGGCTCCCAATGCTTAAAGCTCTTAAGCGCAGGAGGGAGGGCAGGTCCAAATGTGGGACGGTACTTGCTCTCAATAGGCGGGACAAACGACTTTTCGAGGGCAGTCAAACCGAAAGAATCGTTGTCTGCGGGAGTACTACCAAGTCGCACAAGTTCTTGCAACCACTCGGGCTTGACAAGTTGAGCGGCGCAGAGCAAAGAGGTCATAACTGGAGTTGTCACTTCATACTTTGGTGTGATGTGATGGGTGAGAAGCTCATGCGCAGAAGCAAGAGTGCTGATACCTGTGTGCGGTGTCAGCAAGCCCAGTTGAATCGAAGACGACACGAACCAATTGAAGCGCAGTCTTCGGAAGAAAATGAGGGCATGCCTCTGACTGGAGGGACAAAACATGCTATTCGTTGCCATCGTACTCTGGACAATGTGTTAGATTCTATGAGAACCAGAGGATGTCGGGTCACCTACTCCACAACAATGCCAGCAACGACTGTAATGTGGTCTCCATCGTCAAGAGTGATAGAGGCCGACGGATTGCAGGTCACATCCTCATCTCTCTGTCGTTTGACCAAGAGGCTCTTGCCCTTGTTATTTACAATTTGAAGTGTGGGAACGTATGATGGATCGGCCTAGAGGACTAGTGAGCTGGGCTTCGCATTGAAATTTGGTTCGTACCATGTTATCTGGCGTATACGAGCCCACTCTGAATTCGCAAGCATCACGAGAAATCTTTTTGTTATTCACTATCAGCGGTTGTTCTTTGCGACCGAGTCCGTAATTTTTGCCAGGTTTAAGTAGCTTCGTCTCTGCAATCACAAGTGAGTGTCAAGAAAAGAACGGTGGTGAAGAGACGGACTGGTCGTTGTAGTATCCCCCTGTTCAACGCTATCGAATGGACCGGTGATGAGCCACATGATAGTTTGTTGAGAACCGATGATAGTGTAGGATTATTGTTATAAGAACGATGAAATGATGCTGGCATGAACGAGCTACGGGAGCTGGTTGAGGTATATGAGAGAGAGCAGTCGCGCAAACGCGCCAAATCATAAATGGCATGTGACACGGCCACGTGACCATTGGCAACAACGAAGTCTCGACTTGTCCACAGTTGGTCCACAGCGTTTCAGAAGTTTAACCGAAATTCATTGTTCAGGCGCTTCTGAAGGCAACCATCATGCTTGTCACTCCGCCAAGCTGAGCTTCCCTTCTTCGGCTCCCTTTCACATAATATAAAATGCGGGGATGCCTGACCGTTCCACAAGTAACCCCGACTTATAACCCTTCTTCCTCGACTTGAACTTGAAGCCATGTTGCCACTGACTAGCATGAAAATCGTACTGTCGTTCCTGCTCGTCGTCGGATCCCCAGTCTTTTCCGCTCCTTTAGACACCCACAGAACCGCTGTTAGCCTTGCCGCTATATTTAATGCAGCTGGTGTGACCAATGTCGTTGCAGCCGACAGAGCACGCGCTCAAGCGTTGCATCAGGCTGCGAAGATTGGCAAATACTATGCGAATGCATCCATCACCAACGTTGCACCCATAGGTTACACTATACAGGTTGGCATCGGTAATCCAATGAAGCACTGTGCGTCATTCGAGTAAAGATCTATAACCGTTATTTATGAGTTCACCACGCCAGATGGACTTCTTGTGGATACTGCCAGTGGTAATACGTGGATTGGAGCAGACCAAAGCTATACCACTACCACTACCAGTACTGGGACTGGAAACACGGTCGTATGTACCTACCCCTTTGTACAATCATATTATACTCATGTCACACTCCAAGTCCGTCTCCTATGGATCTGGCAACTTCTCTGGGAAAGAGTACCTAGACACCATCACGCTGGGCTCACTGAGCATCAGTAACCAATCGATTGGGGTGGCGAACAAATACCAGGGCTTTCGCGGTGTCGACGGCGTCCTTGGCTTTGGTCCAGTGAGCATGACAAAGGGCACGGTATCTAATACGGACACAGTTCCCACTATTATGGACAACCTCTTCAGCCAAGGTTCCATAGATTCTGAGATCCTTGGTGTCTACTTCGTTCCTGTATCGGAAGAGCATCCAACTGGGACGCTCACTTTTGGCGGCTGGAATAGCTCTTTAATGACAAGTCACATCACATATGCTCCCATCACCAGCACCTCGCCCGCTTCTACTTACTGGGGAATCGACCAGTCCATCACTTACGGTGATTCAAAGATCTTGTCTTCGGCAGCAGGGATTGTCGACACTGCCACCGTACTCATTCTAATTGCGACAGGTAAACTCATATAATATGCCCCCAGGCAAACATGCTGAATCAATACCAGATGCCTTCGATGCTTACAAATCTGCCACTGGTGCTACCTTGGATGAGAACACGGGGCTGCTCAAGATCACTTCAGACCAATACAACAATCTGAAACCTCTCGTATTTACCATTGGAGGAACTGCGTTCACACTCACTCCTAACGCGCAAATCTGGCCTCGCTCGATGAATAGCGTCATTGGTGACACCAGCGGTAACAGCGATAACATTTACCTCATCGTTGCAGATATTGGCAGCGAAACCTTCGGTTTTGTCAGCGGATACACATTCCTGTAAGTGACCATGTTGTTTCGAACCATTGCACAGCTAATCGTAGTGTTTGTGCTCTTAGTGAACGTTTCTACAGCATCTTTGATACCACGAACAAGCGGGTTGGATTCGCCACGACAGCGTATACCGAGTCGACTTCAAACTGAGTGCATTGTACGATTGAATCTATTTGGCTGCGGGCTGGATCCGCTCAAAATCATTATTCCACGCATACCCTGTAACGCAATGTGAATATTAACAATCGCCATTTCGACCTGAGTATTATTGTTTGGTAGCGAGGCACCTTTCGCATTCATGGATTTTTGGTAAGAGATGCCCGTCTAAATAATCATGTACAGGTACCTCGTGACTATTATGAAGAGCCTTCATCTGTCACTGGCTGGGAGGAATCTGTGGAGGAAGACAAGTGGAAGATGTCGAGATAGTGTCTTGATTTGGTTTCGAAGACCCATGTTGCCTTAATTTATGATATGGTCGTTATGTCCAACACCGTCCGCCTTCTTCTATCACAGCTGCACCACTGCAAGTACTACTACATAGCATCCCACTCAGAAAATACAACAATACTGCCAGTCAAGTTTCAACGTAACCTACACACCTATGTGAACAAATACTATCTGCTGTTCTGATGGAATCGTCTTGCGCAATGATTTAACAGCCTTGTGCAACGCTACCGCAGGGCGTGTATAGTCCAAACTCCCTGAACCGTCGACCAGGTTACGGTAAAAAGCCGATACGACCTGACGCGCAACCTCGTCGTCGATGATGACTGGGCCTTCTTCGGCCGCTTTCCGAAGGTCAGAAAACAGTGGAGACATGAGAAATCGAGAAAAGTCATGGAGCATGCGGATGCGTGAGACAACGTCATCCCATTGCATGGTCAGCTGCCGGATTTGCGGGGACGTGTCTTCGGTAGACTGACCGAACGCATCACGAAGGCGAAAGCTCAGCTGCTTGAACTCTTTCGCCAAGGCTGCGCCGGTGTCAGTAGACAGTGAAAGTTGATCAAGTGGTGAGCGGAAACGTGCCAATTGGGTCCAGAATATAGCACGGCCTTGCTCCACCATTTCTACAGCAGTCTTCAATGCACCACGACGAAGACTGCATGAGAAAGCGTCCGTGGCAAGCGAAGAAGTGGCCTTCCTGACGGCATCGAAATGGCGTGAGGAAGACGATAAAAGAGCAACATGCTGCTCTAGGAATTTCAATGCGGTCTCATAGGCAACCAATGCAGAGCCATGGTTCATCTCCTCGGCAAAGATGGTCCATGACTTGGCAGCAGTAAGATCGCCAAGAGAGGCTGGATGAGATATGTGGGGGAGTTGTAAATACAGCCCAAATACTTCATCCTGGTCAGAAGGGACACCCCGTTGTTTGAATCTGTCTCGAAGGCTGTTGGCAAGAGAGTGGAGGGACACAGATCGATCAGAATGACCGTAAGGACAGAGGAGAAGTACAGCCCGATGGAGCTCAATGGCCTCATCAATGTCAGATGGGATACCCTGCTGCCAGAATTTGAAGGCTGTTAGCAAGATAGATGAGAGACATGGATCGATCAGAATGACCGGGGGGACAGAGGATAAGTGCAGCCCGATGAAGCTCGAGAGCCTCATCGAGGTCAGACAGCCTGCCCCGCTTCTTGAATCTGTGTCGAAGGCTGTCGCCAAGACCGTTGAGAGACATGAATCGATCAACATGACCGGGGGGGCGGAGGATAAGTGCAGCACGATGAAGCTCAATGACCTTATCAAGGTCAGATAGGACATCCCTCTGCTAGAACCCATCTTGAAGGCTGGTGGCAAGGTTGTAGAGGGACAGAGATCGATCAGAATGACCGGGAGGACAGAGGGGTAGTGCAGCCCTACGGAGCTCGATGGCCTCATCAATGTCAGACAGGATCCCCCGCTGCTGGAATCTCCGTCCAATGCTGTTGGCAAGATTGTTGAGAAACCCGAATCGATCAGAATGACCGGGGGAACAGAGGAGTAGTGCAGCCCTAAAGAACTCGATGGCCTCATCAAGGTCAGACAATATGCCTCGCTGCTTGAATCTGTCTCGAAGGCTATTTGCAACATTGCCAAGAGACCCGGATCGGTCAGGATGACCATGGGGACGGAGGAGAAGTGCAGCCCGAAAGAGCTCAATGGACTCATCGAGATCAGACAGCATGCCCCGCTGCTTGAATCTCTGGACAATGTCGGTGGCAAGATTGCCGAGAGACGTGGATCGAAGAGAATGACCAGGGGGACAGAGGAGAAGTGCAGCGCGATGGAGCTCGATGGCCTCATCAAGGTCGGACAGAATGCCCCGCTGCTTGAATCTGGTTGCAAGGCTGTCGGCGAGATTGTTGAGAGACATGGATCGAACAGAATGACCGGGGGGTTGGAGGAGGAGTGCAGCCCGATAGAGCTCGATAGCCTCATCAAGGTCAGACAGCGTGCCCCGCTGTTTGAACCTGTGTTTAAGGCTGAAGGCGAGATTGTTGAGGAATCCGGATCGATCAAAGTGACCGGGAGGACAGAGGATAAGTGCAGCCTGATAAAGCTCGATGGCCTCGTTAGGATCAGACAGAATACCCTGCTGCCAGAATCTATTCTGAAGGCGGTTGGCAAGATTGTTGAGAGACATGGATCGATGAGAATGACCGGAGGGACAGAGGATAAGTGCAGCCCGATGGAGCTCAATGGCCTCATTAAGGTCGGACAGCACACCCCGCTGCTTGAATTTATCTGCAAGGCTGTTGCCAAGATTGTTGAGAAACATAGGTCGATCAGAATGACCAGGGGGGCAGAGGAGTACCGCAGCCCGATGGAGCTCAGTGGACTCATCGAGGTCAGACAGGACACCACGCTGTTTGAATCTGTCTCGAAGACTGTTGGCGAGATTGTTGAGAGACATGAATCGACCAGAATGACCAGGGGGGTGTAGGAGTACCGCAGCCCGATGGAGCTTAATGGACTCATCGAGGTCAGACGGGACGGTCCCCCGCTTGAATCTGTCATGAAGGCAGCAGGCAAGATTGGAGAGAGATCGATCGATCAGGATGACCAAGGGGACGGGGGAGTAGTGCAGCCCGATGGAACCCGATGGACGCCTTGCTGCTGGAATCTGCGATGAAGGCTGTTGGCAAGATTGACGAGCCTGCAGCTGACATGATGACAATGACCTGGGGGGCTGTTCTGCAGAGTCGCCCGACGCCCCTCCACTTCGTCTGCCATGCTATGGTACCAAAGTCAAGTTACACGAGGTCTGCCAGGCACGCAGGATCAAGCCGCAGAACCAAACTGGGAGAAGACGACGATATCGCAACTTGACAATTAGAGGTAGGTATGTTTGAATACCAATTTGATACCAATGCATACGTACATAGAACTTCGAGCAGCTTCGAGCCCTCAAACAGTAGATTAAACTTGCGAGGAAAATGCTACGGCGAGTCACTACTGAGGGAGCCTGCCAAGGCTACGCAAGGTAAAAAGGGTATCAACACAACAACGCGCTGGGGACGACGTTGAGCGACTGAAAAAGTCGTTCAGATCAGACTCGGTCAAGACTCAGTTTACTTTTATACTACCACTCTCGTACTTTCTCTCCCTCACACGTCATCTCACGTCCTCTCAGGAAGGCTAAGTTAACCCACAAGATCCCCCAGAACCTTGCCGGACCCATAGCATCATATCGATAGCGATTCGGGAACTCCAGTACTTGTGATTTCACTGATTTGTTGTGCGCAGAATTGTTTGGCATTCTCTAAATTGTGATAGTTCAACATCTTTATATTTCTGCCATGGATTCAATAAATATAGACAAATGACTGTGTAGCAGAAGTGTAAAGCGAGATCCGAACGACATTTTCAGTGCTCAATTTCGTCCCCAGCATTGATCATGAGGATGCGCGTTGTTGTTAGACTGGTGACCAAAAACGAACAACGTATCGTGTCATCAATGACAGCACCAATGCAAAAGCAGAAACGCGACTCACTGTCCAGGTGTGCTACTCATTGACAGGCCGCCAGCCCATCGGTAGGCAATCTAAACATCACAGTATATGTGACCCTCAAGCTATCAAGGCGCAGGGGTGAGTAATGGGGTGGATGCAAAACAAACTACTGATACTCACATCCAGTGAAGTACAACGAAGGCCACCGCAGCAATCACTGGCCTTCTTGCATTGCTGGCCTTTAGACTTGCATGCACTGACTGACATACATGCTGCCAATGCAGTAAGGACGACGAGGAAGGAAAAATTCATGATTTGTGCAAGGTGATACGAGCTTTGCAAGCGGAATCTTAACTAATATCTCTGAGGTGGGGGGGCACGTTAAGCTTTTATATCTTGAAAATAGTTACGTTGAGGGTAGAACTTGAAAGTTCTAGTGGTTGGCAGATTGGTTGCGCCTGGTGGATGGCAGAACTTCACGGCAGATATGTCAGAAGAACCTTGGATATTCAACGATTGGCTTGGCAGATTGGTTGCGCCTTGTGAACGGAAGAACTTCACGGCGACCGGGATGTAGGAAGACCCTATTGTCATCATGATGGAGGCCCAAAACTGGCGGATAAACAATCCAGAATTCAAGCTCTTCCGTAGCCTCTGCGCAGGGACTCCGGATCATGGATGGAGAGGTCACCTTGCCAGATAACAACTCGTCAAAGATGACAGCAAGGTCGCTACAAAATTGAATAGCGACGAAATGAAGGTGGAGGAACATTATTCACTTTTTACCTGCCAAGCGGCGGGAAATGTTCGAATTCGTCTGCTGTGAATTCAGCAGTACTCAGTAATATGCAGTACATGTACGTGTCTGGGAGTTTTGCCTAGACTCGGAACCAGTCTGACTATGCGTCGATTTGAGATGTGAGAATTTATTGACGTAGTGGATGACATCGAGGAAGGCGAGCCGCGATGCCGGGTGTCATTTCGTCACCGTTTGAAATCCCAATAAACTTTAAATCTGTAAGGGGCGTGCCCCCCCTATTATTCTAAAAACCCTTTTTAGGACCCAGCGATATCCACTGACATAATATTACCATGTGGTATCTGCGCAGACTCGCGCCGTTCGATACTACCACTAGCCCATCAGGGTCCTTTGCATTGCAACAGATTGGCGTGAAAGTCCAGATCAACGACGGCCGACAGCCGTCAGACTCCTGGCATATAAAGAGATACTTTCGAGGAGTACACGGTGAGCATTTATTGGTTTGGGTCCTTTCTCTCTCTGATACTACACTTCATTGAAGTTCTATGCTCATAATTGAATTACACTACGACGGCGCCGGCAATGCATACAGTTGCGACCGAATTGAACCACAACCTGAAATTGCACAGACGGTTGCACGTCCATTGCACATCTCGCAGCCTGATCCTTTTGTTCACACTGGGCCGAACGGTACTTGCGTCACTCACTCCGAGGACCAATGGAACTTGCCCTCAGGGTATTATCGTCGTAGTTGACGTCTGTCGATGCGTTCTTGTCGAGTCAGCTCAGTTCCTACCAGTACAGTAGCTGCAACGATGAGTGCAGATTCTTCGTCGTCAATTACTTCCATCTCTATCTTGTTTTGCACTTGATGCTGATATTTAAGATATCATCCATGATATTCCGTTGGCCTATGGTTTGGTTTTTCGAATATCTTATCGCGTACGTTGGGAAGTGTTTTTCAAGGTCCGGTATATGGTAGTCCGCATTATTTTACCTACGGGAAGTCATCCAGTCAAACTGGTCGAACTCGGAGTGATTTGGCAGGCGAAGCGAGAAAAAAGCTTGACATTTGACAGATGCGGGTGTGTCGTTTTGAATAACATTACTTATCAACGACGCGAACTCTTTCGTTTTGTTTTCGTCCGTACCGTGAAAGGTACAGTATCCCCTCAAATACAACAGTACATTGCGCATGGGAGCACTAATCATTAATTAGGACAATCAAAATGATTCCATTTCATGCATTATACCCACCCATGATGTATCAGCCTGAACCTTTGGCTTGGATGAGCGGCTTCCAGCCTCAATAAGGAAGGAAAAATTCTTGCTATTCTCAAAATACTTCGTGGATTGCGGATGACAGCCACGGATCTCATGTTGTATTCAATCTCGGAAAGACCTTCCATGGCAACTTGGAGAGAAGGTTTCTTTCGAAGCAAGGCACTTGTGCAATTTCTGAATATGGACGAGCGAGCGAGCAACTTCGCATCAGTTTACAATCCCATGCTATTGCAATGGTCGTTGATGAGGTGGATGCTGAGATGGGGGAAACACGCACGGTCCCTTACTTTGTCATAATGTGTTATGCACCGCAGCACTGATCATTATACCTGCCAGTGAAGCGCTGAAGCAGGACCAAAATTGCTCATTTGTCATGAATCTTGTTAGTCAATATCAGATTCATATCAAGTGTTTGAAATTTCTATTAATAATTAATCTCTATTGCCCAATGCAGCAGTGAATTTTGTCCGGACTTCAGGAGCAACCACATTGATCAAGTCAAAAAACGAACAACGTATCGTGTCATCAATGACAGCACCAATGCAAAAGCAGAAACACGACTCACTGTCCAGGTGTGCTACTCATTGACAGGCCGCCAGCCCATCGGTAGGCAATCTGAACATCACAGTATATGTGACCCTCAAGCTATCAAGGCGCAGGGGTGAATAATGGGGTGGATGCAAAACAAACTACTCATACGAGAAGTACAACGAAGGCCACTGCAGCAATCACTGTTCCTCTTGCATTGCTGGCCTTTAGGCTTGCATGCACTGACTGACATACAGCTGCCAAGGCAGTAAGGACGACGAGGAAGGAGAAGTTGATGATTTGCGCAAGGTGATACGAGCTTCGCAAGCGGAATCTTAACTAACATCTCTGAGGTGGGGGGCCACGTTAAGCTTTGATATACTGAAAATAGGTACGTTGACAGTAGAACTTGAAAGTACTATTAGTTGGCAGATTGGATGCGTCTGGTGGATGTCGGAACTTCACGGCGGGGATGTCAGAAGAACCTTGGACTTCAACGATTGGTTTGGCAGATTAGTTGCGCCTCATGAGCGGAAGAACTTCACGGCGACCGGGATGTAGAAAGACCCTATTGGAGACCGAAATTGGCGGATAAACAATCCAGAATTACAAACTGTAAATGCTTGCCAAAGGTGAGAATAAGCTCTTCCGTAGCCTCTGCGCAGTCCTGGTCATGGATGGAGAGGTGGGTATTTCGTCTGCTGTGAGTGCAGTACTCGGTAGTATGCAGTATATGCACGCGCCTGGGAGTTTTGCTAAGTTTTGTCAGCTGTGCACCAATTGCCAGTTGTGCCGGTAATTGGTCAAAGCTCAGCTCAAAATAGTTTAAGATGCCCCATACGCTGACTACAAGCTACAGACCTCGGGGCCTCGTCCAGCTACATCGGTGTGTGACCAAGTAGATGCACGCTGACAAAATATGAAGACAGTTTAGCGACAGACGCCGACTCCAAGAAATTCAAGAGATCAACAAGAGATAGTGAATCATGATGGTTCCAAATAGAGGCGAAAGTTCTTGAAGATTTGTAACAATCAAGTAACAATTCGCACGTATTGCCAGTTTCGTGATCGCGGAGGTCGCGTTGCTCACTGTTGGGCTCAGCGCTCAGTTTGAAATGAGAACATCATAGTCCCAAATAAAGACAAAAGTTCTTGAGAGCTTTGTAAGAGATATTAAGGCACACCTGTAATGAGGCTACTAGTAACAGCCCGAACTTTGCGTTGGTCAGCGCAGTGTCAGCGCTCAGTTTGAAATGTGCGATTACAGGGGCGATTTTACGATACGAATGGGAATTTGTACCATGAGACAAGTACTGGGATTTCAGTACAAATACCAGGCTCAGGCCCTCATCGATCATCATCATCTTTTCCTGTCCTTGTCAACTACTAGCCTGCCTTAGATCTTTTCAACATGTCATCTCCTAAAGTCGCAATCATCGTTTACTCCATGTACGGCCATATCACCAAGAGTGAGTACCAACCATTCAGAACGGCGTCCTCCTAATCTGAGACCTTCATCAGTGGCTGAGTCCGTCAAGAGTGGTATCGAGTCCGCTGGAGGCTCCACCACCATTTACCAGTATGTATTTAATCGTGGGCCCATCTGCGTAATCGCCTTACTTACTGGATCAATCAGGATTGAAGAAACATTGCCTGAGGAAGTCCTCGCAAAGATGTATGCTCCCGCGAAACCAAGTTATCCCATTATCACGCCAAGTGAACTTGCCAACTTTGATGCCTTTATCTTCGGGGTACCTACCCGTTATGGCAATTTCCCCGCCCAGTGGAAAGTATGTCTTTGACCCGTCGAGTCTCTCAAAAAAAATTCTAATTATATGTCTCATTCTCACAGGTTTTCTGGGACGCAACTGGTGCATTGTGGGCCAGTGGTGCTTTGGCTGGCAAATTTGCAGGTGTCTTCGTTTCTACAGGCACCCCAGGTGGAGGACAAGAAGCTACCATCATCAACTCCCTCTCCACTCTCGCCCACCACGGTATTGTCTACGTCCCCATGGGTTACAAAAACACATTCGCACAGCTATCTAACATAAGCGAAGTCCGCGGTGGTATGTTTACTCCCTCACGTCAGTGACTGAGGGTTGCTTATCTTTACTTCTACTCAGGTTCTCCTTGGGGTGCTGGCACCTTCGCTGGGCCTGATGGATCACGCCAGCCTTCAGCCCTTGAGCTAGAACTCGCTAGCCTCCAAGGCAAGGGCTTCTGGGAGCTTGTTTCCAAGTACAACTTCTAGGGCCATCCATAAACACATATATGATACTTGCAGAGACTTTATAATGGCAACTATATACCTGGAACACAAATCAAATTTGATGTGAAATATCTTTTCTCGCTTAGTTCAAGTTTGTTGCACGCTGTCTGACTGGAAGCTCAAAGTCCCTCCCTTATCGCTGTGAATTAAGCGTATGTCCCAGTGGGGGTACAACCCTGACATGCATACTTGGGGGGGATCTTTAGTCGCAGCCACCATGTACGTATGTATGACCTTCATGCAGGTGGTCATGCAACTGAACTTCCTCCAAGACCAGTAGTAGTCGTAGCAATGCATCGACGCCCCTAGGTAGTAGTAATCTTTGGTTCTCACGTTTGTCTTCTTCGAGTAGGTCGTTTATTACTAAAGCTACATCCGTGGCAGAGCGAAATCAAGAAAGACGTAGAGAGTAGCGAAACTGCGGTATCATATGAATGAATGAATAGTATATTTGGCCATCTACGCTCACGTAAGCTATGAGACTCCAGTCACGTGTCAAAGCACAACTACGCATCATGTGGGCTCCCAAATTAAATCCAGCATCAGGCGGATACCCTTCAGACCAAATAGAATGAAGTCAGTACAAGTTGTTCCTTCTGTGTTGTGGGCGACGATTGACGAGAGAGCAGAATATCAATGCAATCATCTTGATGATTTCCTAGAAGAAGTCAGCGAGTTTCCAACGATCTTCACATGCCTCAGCAACAGCCAACATTCTAACAACGCTCGACGAAATCAATTTCACTAGCCTGAGCAATAGCAAGGGTCCAGCAACTCCAGCGCCAGTTGAATTTCCTTGATATTTCTCGATACTGGGGCCGCAGTCCTGAGTCATTGCAGGAGTAGTCCGAGTCAGAGAATATCTAGTATACGATTACTTCGGTGTTTCATTAAATTCATTTTCATGTATGCGTCCACAATCATGGTCCCTTGGAGTAGCTGGTGGCTGAAACGGCCAGCGGGAACGGCGGACCAATGGGGGTCCTTGCATTGTCCATCGGAGAGCATTTCAAGTCGCTGAGTCCGCTCGGTGGCTCAAACTTCTTTCTAATGACTTCCAAGTCCACATCCGATGCCAGTCGAGACTACTAGTTGCACATCTCACCTTCTGAAGAAAATGGACTATGGAACGAAGCGCAAAGCAAAGTTTCTGTCTCTTCCTGAAGAACTCCGGTTTTACATTCTGGGCTTCCTTCCTTGCCGAGATATTCTTCGTTGTACATCTGTGAGTGCCACTGAGTGACACTTTATGATCGTGTTGCATCACGCTATAGTTGTCTTTTATCCTGACAGTAATCGTCTTGCAGGTATGTAAGGTCCTTCGCCGGACGTATATGTCCTCCTCCGAGCTCCAGTACATCGTTGAGCTCAGTGGGCAACAATTGCTCCTTGTCTCAAACACGGACGACAACACTGCGATTTCCGAGCGCCTACGACTCTTGAGGGACAGAGCCCACGCATGGTTTAAGTTCGACTTACATTCTTTCAAAACAGTCTCCTTTCCAAAAGAAATGTGCGATGAAAGGAAAGCCGTCACTGGTGGACATTTCTCCATGTGGGACAAAAATACAGACTTGGCTTGGGTCATTCCAATAGTGCCAAAGCCCTCACAACAAACATTCGAGCGCGACTGGTCTCCAGGAACGTTGTGTCCGATGCGTTACTCTGACCACGTGTTCATGGACCCAGCACAAAACCTGATCGCCGTCGTGTATCTTGTTGATGACGAGACGGTCTATATTGACCTTAGAGCCCTGGATGGTGATAGTGTTCACCCCCGAGCTGCTGGACCGAAACTGACTCTGTCGGGGCTGCCCGGATATGACGAAAACAGGGTTGCAACAGCGCGTACGGAGCTCAAAGGTTTTGGGAGGTATATCGCTTTGCAGCGCTCCTTGCTGGTTACACATGTCGAAACCTGGGCTTCGGAGGTGTGGCAGCTGCAGATTTGGGACTGGCAACGCTCGACGACTTCCAATGTGAGCTTTTGTCAGAAATAAATGAGAGACTGGAAAGTTGATTCTCAAAATCAGAGCATCCTCAGCGACACAACTCTACTGGGCGATTTTTGTTTCCTCGGAAACAATAGATTGCTAGTTGTCACCAATGATTTGAAACTCTATTCAATCGAGGATATGTCCCGGGCACCGCAATTACTGGCGTGCTTCCTATCACCCGAGCGATGGCTAGTCAAACAGTGCCTCCTTCCGATGGATGACATTGAGCAGCCGCAAATACAAATGCAGAACGAAAAATCGATGCACATCCCGGACCCTAAACGCCGGCTACTATGCATTACCACGAATGCGAATCGAGTCTACGTCATTTCAACCAAGATTTTCTTCGATCTTGATGGAATGACAGCAGAAACGCCAATACCATGGAGTGACTGGGGCCCTTCAAACGCTCGTATTTTCGAGCACCCATATGAATGCAAAATTCACGTCAGCGGGAATCGCGTTTTGCAGGCATTCCCAGTCGGCGCGCATATGCGCTTCCCGGATCTTCCTAAGGAGTATATATTGCATATGATGGACTTCAGTCCACTAGCTGCGATGAATAGGCGGGGTCTAGGACGAGTGGTCAAAGAGTCATCTACGATAGACATCACCGAGTACGGCCTGTACAGGGGGAGCTTGACGACGTCCTTGCCGTATGTCGAGGTCGTATCGAACAGGAAGATGGAGGGACTTAGCTTGGAGGACATATGGCTCGATAAGGACAGGATTTATATGCTCAACAACGCGGATTGTATTACTGATGATAATATCAGAAGGCTCGAGGTCATTGATGTTTAAAGCAAAATAAGGTGTTTATGGTGTATGTCTGTTGTGACAAATAGAGCTCGACAAAATTGAAATCTGAAAAGAGAAGAATATGTAGAGTTGACGATGCGTAAACGGATCGTTTGCTTGGTGCGAAGCTGAAGCTTGAAGCTTGAAGGCACGTCGCGTACGAATGGCGGAAAGGTGGTCGTGAGGGTCAGACCTTGCGAGCCATTGGAAATTGGCACGGGTCTTAAAAGGATCTAATTTACCTCACGCCTGAACTACTTAGACCAGAATGAATCGAGGGCGACGACACGGGTTTGTACGTTGATGGTGCAGCATTATGTTTAAGATGGTTGTAACGCTAACGATGAAGTCCAGACGGCGTCAACGTTCTGTCACTAAAGGCGAATGTTGAGGCCTGAGGAGTGAAGGTCACCGGTTAGCGCTAGCCGTGGTGTCCTGTAGATCCACAGGTCAAAACCACAACTTCAAGATCGGTATGCGCAAGCTCAAGTATTGCGTCGCAATCGCCAAGCCTTCCCAACTCACCACCTTACTAGGGGGTATATTGGTCTTCTTGGCATACGTTTCATGGGAGGTTAAAAAAACTGATGTTGCAGTCAATCGCAAAAAATAAACACGTCATATAGAAAACATCGTTAATAATGTACCTGAAGCGAATCGTCCCAGCTCTCAAGAAAAATAAGAATACCTTCTTGTTTTCGAGTTTCATTGACCCAAAGTCTCTACATTCTCATGCGCCCCTCCAGTGTATGACTGCTGCCATTGCAGCTGTGCACCATTGGGAGCCTGGCCCTGCGGTGCGTTATTGTTATTGCTGACAGGCTGGCCATATATAGGATGCGAATAGTATGCGGCATATCCATGGGGAATCTGCGGCATCGTTTGATGTGTTGGGATTTCATATCTGGTATGGTAAGCTCCTGAGCCATATGCATTCGTGGGGTAATTCTGCGGATGAGACTGCGGCGCATAATATGGGGAATAGTGCGTCGCGGGGCTAGTCGCTTGCATTGGGATCGCAGATGGCGACAACGCCGCCGCCGCCGATATCGACGGATAAGCTGTTACCTGCATTGAAGGATGAGGAACTATACTCGCAACGAAACGAACCACGAGACGCAAGTGAACAACAAGAGGGGTGTGGGAGAAATGCCGACTCACGCTCAGGAGCTGGTTCCGAGGGCTTCTGTACCACAGTTTGTCCTTCGGTCTGGCCAAAGATGACGCTCCCCCACTTGAATTCCCGCTTGATACCGCGGTCCCAAAGAACCTCGACAGACCCGGTCTCCTCAACGATGCGCACCAAAGAGACCTCGAAGACACCAGAGCTCACGCGAATTTTGATGCGTGACATTGGTGGGAGACTAATGAGTTCGCTTTTAATACGGTCCTGTTTCGTAGCCCTCTTTGCGGCGGCAACAGCCTTCAAACATGAGCATCAACTCGTCGTCACTAAACCTCGCGAAAAGAAACTGCTCACTGGATTATGCTGCAGACAGAGAACATGTACGTCGTACTTCTTGATTGACTTCAGTACCTGTGGCTCTACCTCAGCGGGAGAAGGCAGTGTCGCATCCGGTTGCATCTGGGACTGAGACAAAGCTGGATCCAAAGATGTGGTGGCTCCGTCAGGAGTCGGGACAGTGTGATGTGGAGGGGGCAGTGGGTTTGGATATACTAGAATAACTTCCTTCTCGACCTCCCGCAGTATAGAGAAAACAATGCCACTGGTCCCTCCATCTCTCGCGCAGCCAACATGAAAAGATTTCGCACATTTGCCTTTGGTGCACTGGATAGGTGCACCGTGGGCCTTCTGTCGCGCCTTTGTACAAGCAGCACATTTCTATACACGACGATCAACTAAACGTGAGGCAACGTTTCGCTGGGTTGGAACATACCAGATTCCACCGATCTCTCACGATCGCATCAACACCAAACACCCTTTTCTCCACGGACATCTCCGTCTCAACCTCATCCACCCAAGTCTCAGGTACGACTTTAGCACACTCTTCATGCGCCATCCATGCCTCGGTTGCAAGACTCGATAAACTTTCAGGAAGCTCTCGCCGACCAACAGGTGGATCCTGTACGGGGAACAAGCCATTCCTGCTCGTTGAGATACACAAACAGCAGGGGAAAATGTCCTCTACGGGCCTGGGGCCAAGCTTAAGGGTGACCCTTGATGCAGATGGCCCTGCAACCGGCGTCGACGTTGATGGTTCTTTGGCTTTGGGGCGCTTGCGCTTTGGTTGAGGATCCAGGCCTTCAAGAGCTTTGCGCTTTGATGAAGGCTGGTGTTTTTCGGGTTCCGGTACAGGAGGGTTCAAGCGCTCGATTTCCCTATCGTACAGCAGCTGATCTACATCAATCCGTACGCTAAAAGAAAGTCAGACTGCTGATCAGGCAATAGGACGAGACCCCAACCTATCAGAAATGCATTGACATGCCTTGGCCTTGCGTCCAAGCTCTACCCAGCTCTCTAGCGCAAAATTGACACTTTCAGCGCAGTTGAAACCTAGGTTGAAGCCGGCATGATATCCGCGGGGATATGTGATGACGAACTCTTGCGCGCGTTGAACCAAAAAATTGGGACGACATGAAGACTGTGCCAGGAGGGTAGGTGATGCTAGGAAGGACTTGTGCCGCAGGAACTGAGGGCATTGCGAGATATCCTTCGGGAAGTAACCTAAACAGAACGATCAGTAACTATAAGGGAATGGAATTGAAAATTGACCTTTCATGGTTGACTCCAAAGCTGATGCCCGTCCTTGTGGCATCGCGTACCAGAATTTGGGGGCCCCGAAATGAATGTAATTAATGCTGAAGAGGTCCATGTCTTCAACATGCCATGCAAAGGTAGCACGCCACATTCCGAAGTATAGATAAGGTGTGTTCACGCCTGGCAGGCCTTTGGATGACGAAGGGAGTAACCGCGACAGGAATGACGGAAGATGACCAACGTTCCAAGCGGTAGTCTCGTCCGTAAAAACCGAGCCTAGTTGAATGGGAAACCTTAGATATAACTTCTTGGACAGGGCGTATACGAACCTTGAGTGTCCGCTCCATACCAAGCTGGTTTCCCAAGGCCACAGTTCCGCCAAAACTGCCGTTCGAGTTTCTGACAAAAATCCACGGTGTAATCATCAGCCCTGGTGCATGGAGGTAGCCAGTCTTTGTGAGGCTCGAAAGTTTTGAGGAACGCTGCATCCTTAGCAGCACGCTCTGCTTCCCTTACCTCCCGGCTTTGAGCTCCACGTTTCTTCACGACCGGCTTCTTTTCAGATGCATCGTCATGCTCGGTCATCTCTGCGTCTCCTTGTAGTTGATCACCGCACGAAGGGTGGTGGGCGGAGTCGTCAGCAGTTGTGGAAACTGGAGTTTGGGGAAGTCCAACACTCGTCGGCGGGGACAGTGGGGCAGAAATAATACCATCAGGTCTTTCATCCTCCTCTTCCTTGACCTGAGCAGGCGATTCCTCCAGCTCAACAGATTGGACCTTGGTGCTTGGAGCCCTCGTCTTGGTGCGTTTCGACCTCGTCTTTACAGCCGCATTTCTGCCATGAAAGCCGACGTCTTCAACGCCGGGTGCGCAGAACTCTTCCTTCTCGCAGAGCTCTGCCCACTCTCTGACGCTCATGACTTTACGTTTCTCGACGTTCTCTTGACGGAACAGACCACCGCGACCGAGCATATGCTGCTCGATTGGGGTTCTGATCTTGACATCTCCCAATTGATTTTCAGTTCCAGGAAGCGCGTCGACCCTATGTAGATATGTGGGCTTGTGTCATGAAGTCAAAGGATCTCACGACACTCACCACTCTTTAGGAGGTATTACCTTGACGATACCGCTTCTCAATCCCCAACGTTCTATTTTATTCATGTATCCCTCAAAATCTTGAAACTCTTGCATGGTCGGTTTGAAAACCGGTATACCTCTATGGGCTAGGGGGTCATCTTCAGGCTCGAGCCATGTTCTCCCGTCTGAATTGGGGGACGGTGGGAGGTGTGAACCCTCTGAACCAAAGAAATGGTCTGGCTGAACAGGTAGAACTGGAGTTGGGGAGCGTGACCTTGAGTTGACATCGGCAGGCGCTGTTGCGTCCATCGCGTTCGGTTAATCTCCCACGACGCGTGGAATGGAATCTAATCAACACGGAGACCACAAAAGAGAGCTCGTTGTCGACAACAGCGAGTAAAATGTAATACCAGTGAGCAGAACGTTGCAACCGTCGAGGACGATGATGAGCTGCTCGTCGTTGTAGTTGTAGTCGTGAAGGGGCGGAACTGCCAAAGGAAGTCGGCTAACACCGATGATATTATGTAAGATGCCACAGATAGAATATATATTATCAAATTCTGCACATCATAAGTATATTTTCAGTTACAAATTTCAATTTCCTTTCAAAAGCTCCGAGGTTAGCTATTTAACAGAACAGACATGGAAGTTCCACTAAACAATCTTACAACAGGATATTAACCAAAGGATGTCCGTTGTTCCACGTCTTATGACGCTCGCTGACCTCAGTGGTCCTCAAATCAACCGACTTGTTAACCATGCACATCATTTGAAGCATCTTTCTGTTCCCTGGTTGGCCCCACAGCACGCAACCAAGAAAAAGAGCAATCTTCGTATGCCCTCTCAGTCCCTTTTCAACAAGTCTATTGCTCTTCTCTTTTCAAAACGTAGCACGCGCACCCGTATCGCGGCAGAGACAGCTGCTGTCCTTTTGGGTGGACGCGCCCTTTTCCTGGGTTCCAGCGATATCCAATTCGGTGTAAACGAATCTCCTCGTGACTCTGCACGAGTCATCGGGGGTATGTGCCAAGGCATATTCGCACGCGTCGGTGCCCACGAAGAGATCGAAGTGCGAAAATCCTTCGTCTATTATTCCTATATTTAAGTAGTATATTTCAGGAACTCGCAAAGTACTCCCCAGTACCCGTGCTCAATGCCTTATCATCATTTTGGCATCCAACGCAAGTTCTTGCAGACCTCTTGACCCTCCATGAGCATGCTCACCTCTTCTCGGCCGACACACCAGCACCCTCTCCTACAAAGCCTCTTCCTCCCCTACGACCACTCACGATTGCATACGTCGGTGACTCTGCAAACGTCCTCCACGACATGCTCGTCACCTACCCCCGTCTGGGTCACAAGGTTCGCGTCGCAACACCTCCTCAACCCCAATACAATCCTCCCAAGCCCGTCTGGGACCGTGTCGTCGAGCTTGGATGTGACAAGCACATCGTCTGGAGCAACGATCCCCGGGAAGCTGTAAAAGGTGCAGATGTCGTAGTCACTGATACTTGGTACGTCATTCTGTCCCTGCCTGCGCCCCATGTGGTTATCTATATAACTTACGTCATAGGATTTCAATGGGCCAAGAAGCTGAGAAAGCACAGCGTTTGAAGGACTTTGCTGGCTATCAGGTAACAGAAGCTCTCTGTCGCGAAGGCGGCGCGAATCCGGACTGGAAATTCCTCCACTGTCTCCCACGAAAGCAGGATGAGGTAGACGATGAGGTTTGTTTTCGATTGATTTTTCATTTGGAGATTGATTCGATATGTGACACGTGTTTTAGGTGTTTTATAGCCCTCGGTCTCTTGTCTTCCCAGAAGCGGACAACCGTAAGTGGACAATCATGGCCGCGTTTGAGTGAGTGGTTTTTGTGTATCTGGGGACGTGATAGTTAATTCAATCATGGACAGTCTTCTGTTCGGCAAGTGGGATATTACGGGAGAGAAGACTTTGAAAAGTGTTGAGTAGAACGTCACACAGCCTGGCGTGGGGAAACTGCGGAATATGTATTATAGCTCCCTTTGAGGAGTACTTACAGCATATTTTTCAACAGTATCAGTAATTTCTCTGCCAAATTCGATGAACCGACTTGAGAGTTATAAGCAGTAGAACGATTGTTGAAACGTTGAAGTAGAGTTGGGAAACCGTGTATAGATAGTAGATCATCGGCGAACTAACCCGACGGAGTATCTCAACAAGCCGTGGTCCACGTCACGGGATGAACTCTGCGGCATAGGCGGCATTGCTTGGTCAAAAGTCTTGGATACCGGGCCAGTAATGATGCACCCGCTCTTCAATGCTCCCCCGCCTTTCTCGCTCTCGCCTGGTTAAACGGACAGTATACACTACCTTCGGTCTCAGTGCAGCTTACCTTGCAGATACTGAACTCAATGCGTCCGCCGTAACCCGTAACCTCCGCACGCTATGGACTGTAAGCCTGCTCATCACAATTCAGTGCTTTCAGACTTATGACTAACGATGATTAGTGTGCACTCATATCAGCAGACTACAAGCTCAACTTCACGCCAGAGCATGCTGACCGCATACCCGCCATCCACCAGCGCGTTGCAGATCGAATGTATGACCTTTTCACTAGCAACGGTGGACTATACATAAAGATCGGTACGTTACTCTGTTCACTCTTTCCTCCCTCACAATATCTCATTCGATCTAGGCCAGGCAATAGGCGCAAATGCCGCGCTCATGCCCGCACCCTTTCAGCAAAAGTTCGCCCGGCTCTTCGACGATGCTCCACAAATATCTTATCCTACCATTGCTCGTGTATTCCAACGCGAATTTAATAAGTCCCCTCAAGAGTTATTTGCTTACTTTGATGAAAAAGCCGTGGCCAGCGCCTCCGTAGCACAGGTCCACAAAGCACGCACATGGGATGGCGATTGGGTCGCAGTGAAAGTGCAAAAGCCAGATGTGGGGCGCCAGACCGGTTACGACCTCATGGCATTTAGAGCCGTCATGTGGGCATTCGAGAAGTGGGTGTTTGACTTACCTGTTTATTTTGCTGTTGGTGAGTGTGCCTTCTGGGGTAACTATATACAGAACTGACGCGTCAGTAGACTTTATTTCTACTCACCTTCGTGCTGAACTTGATTTCATTGCCGAGGCCTCTAACTCACAGCGGACTGCATCTCTCGTTGCATCCGAGCCCCGCCTAGCTGGAAAAGTTCACATTCCAAAAGTTTACCCCGAGTATTCAACCAAGCGTGTGTTAACAGCGGAGTGGATCGATGGCGTGCGACTAAGCGACCGTGCGGCACTAGGTCGAGTTGTGGGGGAAAATTTGCCTGAAAAAAGCGGGGGAATGTTTGCGGATACGGTACACGAGGAGGGGAAAAATGGCATTCCTGAGAGTATGCGTGATGTGAAGTTAAAGGGCGGGATGCGAGCGATAATGCATACGATGGTTGGCATTTCTTCCTCTTCGTAGACTTATCACTGACATGCCTCCTATTCGTGCAGGTTGAGCTTTTCAGTGCACAAATGTTCGACTGGGGCTTTGTCCACTGCGACCCACATCCAGGGAACATAATAATTCGTGCCCGCCCAGGCTCCTCGTCGTCATCAAAACCCGTGCTCTGCGACCCTCAGCTGGTACTACTAGACCATGGGTTGTATGTTACCATACGCCCTACCGTCAAGCGCCAGTACGCCTCCCTTTGGCGTGCACTCCTCATCTCGGATTGGGACACAATAGGAAATGTCACCGAAAGCTGGGGTGTCGGCGAGGCAGGGCTGTTTGCGAGTGCTGTCCTGATGCGACCTGTGAAGATTGGGCGGACCAATGAATCGAGTTCACATGTCGAGAAGGCTAATGAGGATGCTAACGCGAAGCTTAATGCATATGAGCAGAGCGTTCGGATGAAAGAGCGACTGAAACGGTTCCTTGTCGATACCGATAAGATGCCCAAGGAACTGATTTTTCTAGGACGGAATATGCGGTGCGTGGATTTCACGTCTATATATTTACATTCACTGACTCTTATCTCAAAGAATCGTACAAGGGAACAATCAATCCCTCGGTTCTCCAGTCAACCGCATCAAAATCACTGCATACTGGGCTTCCCGCTCGCTTGTCACGACGCACGAACGATCTTCTCGCGCATGGTGGGCCCACCTCGACGCGCGCGAGCTCTGGCGTGACGTACTCTTCCGCGCCGGTATGTTCAGCCTCGACGTTGTGTTCTGGGTGTCGAAGATTCGGCAGCGTGTGCGAGCGTTGTTGGGCCTCGCAAATGGCGGATTTGAGGATGAGCTGGAGAGAAGCGTGAGGGGGTTTGCGAAGAGTGCGTTTGGTGTTGAGGTGGGGCCTGAGGCGTTTGAGGGCTAGTAGATTTGAGCATGTGGGTCCCAGGGTGGAGTCACGGCGATAGAATTAATATTGGGGGAGGCACTTATCCCTATTTACTATTAGCTAAGTACTCTTAGATTATCTAGCTAGAATGGGACACGTATATTTCATGGGACACGTTCAACACGGCGATTTGCACAAGTATCACAACGCCGGTGAACATGTACGAACTACCGGGGGTGCCTATAACTGCAGTCGCGATGGAGAGTACCGCTGAGCGCAAGCGGGAATTAATTGAATTTCGACAAATTTACCCTACGGTATGTAGGAATTCCGACGGCATCTTACTATTACCCCCGCGGTTCACTGCATGCACAATTTGGTACTACTCAGGCAGAACGTGAGTGTTTCATTTAGTACTCTGTTTCTAACAGTAGGTCTGGAGATCGCTTGATCCATCTTTTCAATGTCAGGCATGGGTCCTCGCAGATCTAGACCTTACTAGTATACTTGCCGTTACGATGTAAGTTCCGAGAAAGCTTTTAAATTCGTTCATTTCAAGCAAGCGAAAGGCTAGTCTCCCCTAGTAGTAGCCAGACGAAGGAAGTCGCAGAAAAAACAACGTTCCTTCTGATAAAGGCGACAGACTGAATAAAGAAGGAAAGTTTTCATTCCATTTGGTCCATTTAAGTACTAGCTGAGGGGAGACGCGGCCCGGGTAAAACTCGGAATGTACTTATGGCAAACTTATGGTATCATGATTGTCGTACTAGTGCCAAGCGCGTTCGTTCAAAGATGCGTGAATACATAGGTAAGAGGCTCGCAGATCCAGCGCCTACTTCAGCTCACTCTCTTTCTTTAATATAATATTGTGTTTCCCCTTCGTGTCCGATGGCAGCCAACTCCACTGAGGTTATGTGGGGACCGGGGTTCATTGGTGAGCATTCCGTGGTTCATTTTACCTCGTAGCTAACTCTAGGTCAAGGATACATTATAGCTACAGTGTATGGATTTGCGCTACTCAGTCTCTACCCAATATTGACCTGCAGTGTCGTCAAGGCTCTATGGGACATCATTTGGGCAGTATATTTTCTACCTGCGATCTTTCCCGCAAGATTCGAAAAAACTCAAGTCGTTCGTGAGTACAACGTTTTACATTAATGAAAGCATCGGCGATAACATCTTTCACCACTAGATAATGACAGTCTTGTGGGTGTTTTACACGATCTTGAGTGTATGCTGATGCTATGACGATGACATCAGTCTTTTCGAAACAATTCACCAATGCGCTATGATGGGGATATACTGGTCTATCCTTATTTCGTGCCGACGTAGCACGTCCCTCGAGTGCACGAATAAACTCCCGTGGTAAGCCGATAGACTTATTCCTGGATCCTGCTGGCAGATAGGCTCATTGAGAGGATACTAGGCAGATGCTGGCAAGTACATTTGTGTTATTGTAGTGTACCGCCTTATGAACATCAATGACAACGAAGCTGGGAGTACTTATGTCAGTAAGTCCTTTATATCATGTCGTTCTCGATATCTAGTGACAAATGATAAGTATTCGGTCATTTTTGCTGTTCAATGGTATGAAACGGCTGGCCCTCAGGATAATGCTAATGTGTTTCGACGACACAGTTTCTATGCGCACAGGGTGTGGATAAGTGAGTCCTTGGGGATCTGCAAGAGCAAGGGTCTCACTCGCTCTTATAGTCACGGGCAAAAACTACTGGATCACAAGCATAATTGTGAGATCACGTTCTCATCATTTATTCCGTGGAGAGCTATAACACGGACCTTCAGTGCGCACTCACCACTACATCGTTCGGTCAGCTCTTTCGATCAGCCATATAACCTCTCTGACTTTTTAACATTATAGTTTGTGGAATGAGTTACGCCAATGTTTCAATTCTGATGCCAATGTTCTGATCTGTTGTTGTCTTCGTCTCTAGTCGTTAGTGGTTTGATGTGAGTGCTTGATCTCGAGCTTGTACGGTTTCTCAAATAATTTCTCAAGATTGAGCACGAGAAGCTCTGAAGTTCTATTCAGCACGAAGGTCAGGCCAGTGATATAATAGTTTTGAATTACCCTAACAAATTCATACCTCGAATCAGTGGTCGCCAATATCATCATTCGCCGGTGCATTGTGTGATTCTGCCATCACAGGGTCCATCTGGTTGTTCATGCGACCAGCACGAACAGACAATATTCGGTGCGTGGTCTCTGCTTCGTTTGTGGGTCTGACTCATGCAGGACTCTGTGATTGTAGGAGAAAGTCAAGAAATCATGTCAGCAAAATGATGTGGATTTTCGTCAGCATGGGTTTATTGCCGTGGTACGTGCAATACTCCTTCCTACCTGTCACATAATCCGCTTCATAAGGTTCCCAGCATTATGGCAATTACCGTAGCTGTTCTCGTAAGTCCTAGTCACCCATACAAGATGCAGAAAATCAGGACAGTTTTAGTATATGTTTCAGGACAGTTTTGTTGGACAGTTCTATACCGCTGCACCCGGAGCAGTGATAGGCAAATGTCAGTCTGTTGACTTTACACTGCGAATACACTAAAACCCTCACCATAGCCTATATGAATTCAATGATGGCGGTGTGAGTGAAACGTTTCTTTACACGATACTCACTAAAGAAATCGGCGGTCAGACTCAATGCTAGGAAGTCTATTCGCGATCGGGAACGACTTGGCTACAACTTAACGGAGCTTCCTACAATACCTACAATACGGTGATTTTGTGTCCTAGCAGACATCGGATATGATACCTTTCATACACTTATGACCTCCATAATCCTCGGCCAGCATATGGGGCGTGCCATCTATCTTACAACTTTCCTTTTGACTGCTCCATCGACGTATTACATAATTGAGGACCTTCCATCATGACAAGGATCTTTTATTTAGTCGTGATGGAGCGCTGTGACTGTGGTATCAAAGGGTCCTGTAGAAAATAACAGCGGCCAGCGGGGAAACTGACATTTAACCACCTTTCGTCTCCAGTGGAATATATTCAAAAGGTAATCTAGAGTGCTCTGGAACACTCTAGGCTAGATCTGCTTTTGATTGAAATCCTGCAAGAGGCAAAATGTTCCGATGACTGTAAGTGTTGAGCCGTCTATCATTTGATGCGCGAGTTGCCTTATGAGGTTCCGGATTCTGTCGCTCATCCGTTGGTTGTTGACCCCTCTGTCGTATCCTGAATTCTGATATTTGTCCTCCGCACAACACAAGTTACTTATAAAATCTGACTTCCGTGTGGCCGCGCCGAAAAGCACTAGATTCTCAGACTGCCTTTTGTCGTGTCGGCTGGCCGAGGAACGAGGCCGAGCCGATATACCGAACGTCTGCATAGTATGATTAGCGATCCCGTAAGATACTAAACAGTGAACATGATGTTATGCGTAAGGGTCTGGTGCCTCAGGTTTCTGTTCTGTTTCCACTGTCGGAAATTTCCAAAAGGGCCTTGCAATGGGCCCCTCTTGAGGCTAATTGAGGGGTAGCAAGAGCACCCGAAAATCTTATAAGTCAATTGGGAAGGGCTTACAAGCTTAAGGCCCTATAAGGCATGCCAACCAAAAATAACTTTTTCCGACAACCTTGCGCGGAGACTGTAAGTAGAGTACAATTCATATGTATAAACCCCGACCAAACCAATGTATTGATCATCGTGTCGGGGAACTGGCGCGAGCGCCGTTACGATTAGTAACACGGGCAACAGATCACAGCATCACTCAGCCAAGTACATTCCGAACGTTACCCTCTGATCAGCGCTCAGCTACTTATGTAAACGGACCAATTGATGGAATGAAGAAACTGTCCTTCTTTATTCAGTCTTTCGCCTTGATTAGAAGGAACATTTTCTTTTCTATAGCTTCCTTCGTAAGGTCTAGTATCTACGGTGTCATGATAGCCGTAGTACTGCCAAGCGTATGCCTCAACATATGTAGTAATAAAGATAGGTCCGGTGTCCTGCTTCATGCTGTCTCACTTTCTTGAATATTGCTTCCTCTTCGTATCCGATGGCAGCCAACTCCACTGAGGTTATGTGGGGACCGGGGTTCATTGGTGAGCATTTCAGTGGCCGTCTGACCTCGCAGCTGACTCTAGGTCAAGGATGCATTATAGCTACAGTGTATGGGCTTGCGCTACTCAGTCTCTACCCAATATTGACCTGCAGAATCATAAAGGTTCTATGGGATATCCTTTGGACAGTATATGTTCTACCTGCGATCTTTCCCGCAGGATTCGAAAAAACTCAAGTTGTTCGTGAGCACAACTTTTTTACATTGATGAAAATATCGGCGATGACATCTTTCACCACTAGATAATGACAGTCTTGTGGGTGCTTTACACGATCTTGACTGTATGCTGATATCATGACGATGACACAGTCTTTTCGAAACAATTCACCAATACACCCTGATAGGGATATACTGGTCTATCCTTATTTCGTGCCGACGTAGCACGTCTCTTGAGTGCACAACTCAACTCCCGTGGTAAGTCGATGTATTTACTCCTGGATCCCACATGGACTCACCGAGAGAATAGGCAGATGTTGGCAAGTACATTTGTATTATTGTAGTGTACTGCCTAATGAACATCGGCGACGAAGCTAGGAGTATTTATGTCAGTAAGTCCTTTGAATCATGTCGTTCTCGATATCTAGTAACAAACGATAAGTATTCGGTTATTTTCGCCGTTCAAGGGTATGTGTCCCCCGATGGCTGGCCCTCAGGACCATGCTTATTTACTTCGACGACACAGTTTCTATGCGCACAGGGTGTGGATAAGTGAGTCCTTTAGGATCGGCGAGAGCAAGGGTCTCAATGCGCTCTTTCAGTTACGGGCAAAAATCGCTTGATCACAGCTATAATTGTGAGATCACACTCTCATCATTTCTTTCGTGGAGAGCTATAACACGAACCTTCAGTGCGCACTCACCATTACATCGTTCGGTCAGCTCTTTCGATCAGCCATATAACCTCTCTGACTTTTTAACACCATAGTTTGTGGAATGAGTTACGCCAATGTTTTAATTCTGGTGCCAATGTTCTGATATGTCGCTGTCTTCGTCTCTAGTCGTTAGTGGTTTGATGTGAGTGCTTGATCTCGAGCTTGTACGGTTTCTCATAATTTCTAAAGATTGCACACGAGAAGCTCTGAAGTTCTATTCAGCACGAAGGTCCGGCCAGTGATATAATAGTTTTGAATTACCCTAACGAATTCACACCTCGAATCAGTGGTCGCCAGCATCTACAATCGCCAGTGCATTATGTGATTGCGTGATCACAGGGTCCATATGGTTGTTCATGCGACCAGGACGAACAAACAATGTTCGGTACGTGGTCTCTCTGCTTTGCTTGTGGTGTGACTCATGCAGGACTCTATGATGGAAGGAGAAAGTCAAGAAATTACGTCAGTGATATGATGCGGGTGTTTATCCACATGGGTCTACTTTCGTGGTATGTGCAATACTCCATACATGTTGATAATTCACTTCATAAGGTTCCCAGCATTGTGGCATTTACCATGGCTGTGCTCGTAAGTCCTGGTTGTTCATGCAAGACGCAGAAAATCAGGATCAGGACTGTTTTAGTATATGTTTCAAGACGGTCTCATTGGACAGTTCTATACCGCTGCACCCGGAGCGGTCATAGGAAAATGTCAGTCTGTTTACTTTGCACTGCGAATGCACTAAAATCCCTGTCATAGCCTATATGAATTCGATGATGGCGGTGTGAGTGAAATATTTCTTCACACGAAGCTCACTAAAGCGCTAAATCGGTGGTCAGACTCAATGCTAGGAAGTCCATTCGCGAACGGGAACGACTTGGCTATAACTTAACGGAGCTTCCTACAATACCTACAATACGGTGATCTTTTACTTGTCCTGGCAGACATCGGATGTGATATCTTTGATGTACATATAGCCCCCGTAATCCTGGGCCAGCATATGTATATGAGGGCATGCCGTGACTATCCTACGACTTTCCTTCTAACTGCTCCATCGACTTAACCTATGTACTCAATTCAATGTCCTTCCATAACTGGTGAGGATCTTATATTTAAACTGGAGCGCTGCAGTCAATTGGTGTGTGATCTCTTATCACAAGGTACAAAGCCTGAGTTCATTTGAAGGGTTGGCGGCAGTTTGTAGTGTATTCGGGTCAGAATTACCCGGTCACCCGGTCGGTGCACAGGGTCTGTTTGGGTGTTAAAATTACATAGAACGGGCGTCTATTACTATTAGACTTCCGCGCCTACCGTCTTCAACACGAGGTCCCTCAGCTGTTACAATACAGTGAAATGCAAACGCCTGGCATGGACATAAAAATCAAGTCATACCACTGTGGCCTGGTATGAACATGCTGGTCTGATTTCACAGTGGAATACGGGATTGAGTTGATGAGTTTGCCGAGCAGTTGAACGTCACTCAATTACGATCGGAATCTGAGACGCCTGCTCGGGCGGATCTTAGAAACCCTGGACCATTCACTGGTTGATTCAATATATATAAACCCTTCTCCGTTTCCTTATCTCGTTCGTTCGTTGTCCTTCATATTCATCTTCCCCGCCGAGCACACAGCATCCCGTCTTCCTCACTGACGCTATGACCATCGCGAGCCTCCGACGCTCGCCCCAGTATCTGCCCAGGCCACTTACTAGCAGGCGCGCTTACTCTCTGCCATCACGCAGGACACTTGCTACGGTATCGTCTGAACATGCAAAGGTTACGGTGGGCATACGACGAGAAGATCCATCAAGGATATGGGAGCGTCGCTGCCCCGTCACGCCTGATGAAGTTGCCCAACTAGTTCAGCACCTCGACGTCAACGTTCTCATTCAGGACTGCGATCGTCGAGTGTTCCCCGTTGACCAATTCATCAAGGTAGGATACCATTCGTACCTCCTTCCTCAAGCCTCTATGATACCTTCCACCTGACTCTCGAGGGATAGTCACTGGCGGATTCTACTCCACTTGCTGTACATTCACGTGTTCCCTTGTCCGATATTTGCGTAGCTCGGCGGTGACTAGTTGACTGACCATGTTCTGTTTTTAGGCCGGCGCCAAAGTACACCCGACATTGGAGCCTGCACATATTGTGGTCGGAATCAAGGAGACACCACTCAATGAGTTGGTGACGTCTCCTGTTTCTGCGCCAGGTCTGCGCTCAGGGCCTTCTGTACCCCGCACCCATCTAATGTTTTCTCACACCACGAAGGGTCAGCCCTACAATATGGAATTG
The DNA here is from genome assembly GCA_016628065.1 of Suillus lakei. Lineage (NCBI taxonomy): Eukaryota > Fungi > Basidiomycota > Agaricomycetes > Boletales > Suillaceae > Suillus > Suillus lakei. The sequence continues at coordinate 75,602 of JABBWA010000064.1, read as the reverse complement.
CTCTCCCGCTTCCTCGGTTCACAAGAGAACCTATCATTACCCCGGTTGATTGATTATGAACTCCTCGTAGGTGAGGACGGCAAACGAACAGTTGGTTTTGGGTGGTTCGCAGGAGGTAAGCAGTGCCTCAAAACCGTCGACAACGGCTCACCATCAGATAGTTGCTGGTGTCCTCGAGTCTCTGTCTGCACTTGCTCATGCGCATCTTGAACTTGGAGTTGCTTCTCCTTTCCTTGTGAGTGTCACTACTTCGTGTAATCCTAACCCTAGCATCGTTAACCCTAACCTTAATCGCCGCTGCCAGCACACGCCTCGTCCACACACACATCCATCGATCCCATCGCTCCGCTCTGCACTCCGAACTATTGGCCAGAACATTGTAGAGAATGGAACGCCTAAGGCATTAGGACCGTTCGTTATTGGGCTCACAGGGTACGTGCCTATTCATGATCCAGATAATTTATTGACGAATCGCATTATCAGAAGCGGGAAAGTGACACAAGGGTGTCTATCTATTCTAAAAGAGCTCCCGATTGTGAATGTGGCTGCGAAGGACCTGCCTGGACTTGTCAGTAATCCAGGTATGGATTATCTTGCTCTATCCGGATGTAAGCTCAAATCACACCTTACTAGATACTGACCTCCATAAGGTTACCTTCTTTCTTGTTACGTATGTAGTAAGATCATTAACATTATTTTAGATATACCTCGTGCATGCACTCCCTGAAGACTACCTTTCCCGTGCTGGTGGTGGTCAATATTCCCGAGACGATTATTACAAGAACCCGGCCATGTACTACTCGGAGTTTGATACCAAGGCAAGCTTCTTCAACAGGCGATGATTGTAATTTTCCTCATATTTGCCCCCTCGACAGGTTGCACCATACCTCACCTTGTTCCTGAATGGCGTTGGCTGGCTCCCATCTTTCCCGCGACTTATGACAAACGATCAACTAGCCACTGCTCTTACCCGTGCAGCCGAAGTAGGACGAGCACGTTTTGGAACAATCGGCGACATCAGCTGTGACGTCGAGGTACGATTATTGATCGCTGGGGAATGTGACAATCATTTATATCGTCTTACAGGGAGGTCTCGAGTTCCTGCCTCGTGCATCGACCCTCTCGGACCCCTTCTTCAAGCACCGACCGTCCTCTCTACCTTCTCATCTTCCAAGCGTGACTATCATGTCTGTTGATATTCTCCCCTCAAGTCTTCCTCTCGATGCTTCTCAGCATTTTTGTGGGGTTTTGATGCCATATTTACGCGCCCTGATTGAGGAATACCGTGGTCGACCTGGCTCTCGCGAGCACCTTGAGGCCCTGAACGTTGCGACAGTTGCACAGAATGGTGAGCTGCAAGGCAAGCATCGTGGGCTTGCAGTGCCAGTTGAGAAGTGGCAAGCGAGCCGAGCCGCAGAGGTAGCGAGCAAGGCAGGAGTAGCTGAGACATCGCTGAGGAAGAAGCGTGTGCTCATGCTGGGCTCTGGAATGGTTGCAGGTCCAGCTGTGCAAGAGATTTGCAAGAGGTCTGACGTGGAGATCATCGTTGGTCAGTAGTTGTTTTGCACACACATTATGGACATTGTGTTGATGTATACCCTTAATATCCTTGGAAATTCATATCACATAGCTTTGCTTTGACGAACGCCGCTGATAGCGAGCAACGTGCGCCCAGAAACGGAGGCTTTGGCGCGCAAATACCCGAACGCGAAAGCGGTGTATTTGGACGTGCACGCTGTTGAAGAGATGGCAAGGTTGATTCAAGAAGCCAATGTTGTTATTAGGTGCGCGACGTCCTGTCACCTGCAAGTCACACCCGATCTGATTGGTGATGAACTTGAAGCTTGCTCCCAGTTCCCTTTCACCCCGCTGTAGCAGAGCTGTGTATCCAACACCGTAAGCACCTCGTGACGGCGTCATACATCTCGCCTGCCATGCGCGCATTACATGAACGGTCAGTACACACGAACGTTCGTTATCGGTCGCGCTGATGTCGTGTGCTTCGTGTCATCTCTCATAATCGCCCGGCCGCCTATGGAACATTTCGATACTGGTGCCATGGATCAATCACTGGGTCTGGAATGTATTGCGGAATACAGGGCTCAATCAGCAGACGTGCTTTTGCTAAATGAAATTGGTCTCGACCCAGGGATCGATCACTGCTCTGCATTATCACTACTTGCACAGCTTAAGGGAGATAACAAGCGTGTGATCTCGTTTACATCATTCTGTGGCGGCTTGCCCGCCCCTGATTGTGCGGATGTGCCCCTTGGGTACAAATTCAGCTGGAGCCCAAGGGGTGTGCTTAACGCCGCTCTCAATGGGGCAAGATTTAAGCTCAATGGGGAGGTGCGTTGACAATGGCATGAAAAATGCACAGGAAGGCTAATTATTGTGGCATATAGGAGATGGAAATTTCTGGAGAGAATCTTCTCCAGGAATACTTCCCTGATATCCCAATTTCGAATGTCCTGAAGCTTGAGGGCCTTGCGAATCGAGATAGTCTCCCATACGCGGAGACGTATGGGCTTGGTAAGCTCGAGAATTTGCAGACTGTTCTACGTGGAACCCTCAGGTAGGTGGTTGTTGAGCCTAGATCTTTTACATGGTTGACTGACTCTGATGTCAGATACCCTGGATTCTCTTATTTGATGCACGCCTTCAAGGTCATAGGGCTACTTGATACAGAAACCTCCATTCAGCTGCGTGATTGGCGTGACTTCGCACGGATGTCCATGGAGAAGAGGACTGGAGAGCAGATCGGAGGTGATCGCCGCTCGTTCCTGTCAGCCCTTTCCACTGTCATGACCGTCGAGCGTGCGGAAAGCGCACTCAGTGCTCTGGACTGGCTGGGCCTTACTCCAGAGAACGTTGCATGCAACACTCTCCCGGAAATATCACCCAAACCTCAAGCACCGATCGAACTTTTTACTTCGGTCCTCGCCCACAAACTTAGATACAACCACGGAGAACGCGACATGGTCGTGCTGTCGCACGAAGTTGTTGCCCAGCCGTCAGTCTCGTCTAGAGATTCGGCCACAGAAGTTCACACCTCACGTTTGGTGGCGTATGGCAACTCTGAGGCGTCTGCGATGGCGCGGTGCGTTGGGCTGCCTGTCGCTTTCGCTGCGCTTGAGGTCCTGTATGGTGGCGTTCAGATGCGCGGTGTGCATGGACCTACGGATAGGAGTCTGTATGGTGCTGTACTTGATGGATTGCAGGGAGCTGGGCTTGAAATGAAGGAGTCTGTCAGTAAAGGCCCAGGAATGGAGAGGGTGTTAGCAGAAGGGCTCCGGGCAAGCGGAGTGGCTCTTTGAATACTTTGGGACTCAAGAGGAATGCACATAACCATATCAATCCGTATAATTGTTACGTGATACCACTATCAATATTTATTGAGATGTGCATATCGGTTGGCGTACTCTCCACTTTTGATTATTTGAAGTTTCCTGCGTCATTTACATAAATGTGGGGAAGCCTGCAAGAGGTACAGAAACGATTCTTCATTGGTTTGCTTCTCCTGAAGTGCAAAAAGCTATCTACGTCGAGACAATTAAGCAGGTCGGGGTGAAGAAGAGAAAACACGGGGGCACACACAGAATACAAACTAACACAAACGTAGGTAACTAAGAGAAAACTACCCAGACAATCCTACACGTCCTTCGTCTACAATCTGCAGAAGAATACGAGAAAGTTACTAATGGCGAGACAGCGCCAGTAGCTAATGTTATAAGTAACCGCTGTCGTCCTCTTTCTTGTCATGAGCGACGTGGTCATCCTCAACCGGTATCCGTTCCTTGTCCGCAGCGCTCATCGTATCTTGCATGACTTGTTCGGCGACAACAATTCGGTTACGCTCTCCACCCGTCAAGGGACTGCTCTTGAACTTCCCTCCCTTGATGCTGACCGTCGGGACACGCAGCAAGGCGGCATCACTCGGTAGAGGAACGGGGGGCGTACTCGTCCCCGATTCCTTAGCGGCAGTGAGACGACGTTTTCGCTCGAGGAGGATAGCTTCCAAAGACGGTGCTGGTGACGAGGACCGTGTGCCGGGAATGCTGACAGAACCGGGAACAGAAGTGGCAATCCCAGCACTAGAGACAGATCTCTTCTTTAAGATGGAGTTACGTGCTGAAAGAGAATCCTCGGGTGAAGCGGACGTATTGTTAGTGGTCTTCGCGGGCTGGAGTATGTCTTGTGGCTCGTCCATCGCTGCCATAGCTTCTAGGGTCTGAATGACCGGGATGACAGTCTCAGGTGTGACCTGCTGATGGATACTATCGCCAATGGGAGAGAGTACTGAGGTCTTCGAGACAGATTGTACTATAGAAACTTCGTCCGTCTCACGAGGTGTTGGGGGCTCACTGCGGGAACGGAGAAAGTTGAATCCTTTCAGCGACAGAGGGCGCAGGACGGGACCGGTAGGAGCAGGCTTGACTGCCTCAATAGGCTGTGTGGCTGTGGAGGGTAGGTCAGGTAAAGATTCCCCATGGAGCTTTGAAAAAGGCGGGTGTTCTATTGGGACGTAAGACGAGATGGTACCACCAGCACCATCCTGATCGAATTCGTCATAGATTTCTTCACCAATAAGTTCTACACAGGAGCTATAAGGACGCGCCGGTCATGAGAAGCGGTCAAAAGCGCGTACCTTCGAGAACGTCTTCCAGTGTAATAATGCCGAGTGGCATTATTGCCGGATCAATGACCTGTAAAAAGTCCTCGGCACCTTCTTTCGTTAAAACAGCGTCAGCAGGGATGCTTTGCTCCAGCGCAGTTGCCGAGCGAGGTATACGGAATTTCTTCTCCTTGCCGTAATCTTTCTGGACGACCTGCTCTTCAATAATACCCATTTCCATGTCACGCCTTACCCTGCCGCGTTGCGAGGGGCGTCCTCGCCCGCGGCCGGTCCGGATAGCTCGCTGGGGTATTTCTATAGCTGAATCTTTGTCGTCTCCGCGAAGTGTGGATTGACCGTCAGCGTCCAGTTCATCAGCCCAGGATATCTCCCGCGAAGCTTTTTCTTCGTCTTTGTTCTTGGCTTTATCCTTCTCTTTACTATCGTCGTCTTCATCACTCGAGTCACCCATGCCAACACGTTCACGCAGGCGCTTGCGTGAGGGAACGCTTGGCGACCTTCTTGACTGAAGCAGCTTTCTCGACGCTAAAGCGAGAGACAATAGCCATGTGCGAATGTCCCTCTTGGAATCTGTCTAGAATGCCTAGAAGAGACTCATTGTTTGGTACGAAAGGGACTTTGTTGAGTGGAATCCTGCGCAAAGGAACTAGCGTCCTTCGGATCAAGAAGAAGACACTAGAAGAAAAAAGTCAAAAGAAGAAGAAATGCCCAACAAGGCACTCACGTGTTTAACGAGTAGAATTCCGATTATCTTCTTAACCTTCAACATGCGATTTGATCCATCAGCGGGGATTCTCGACCTCTTCATACACAGGGACACGGCTATGTCCAGTAAGGCAGATTTTCTTCATAAGCGCGTAATCGAGTTTCGAGTCAATCGACAACATGAAAACGTTATCAATTGGGGTCATCGCCTATAGCCAGTGAAGACACATAAGCCAAATATATCCGAAAACGTGACCTAACTAACCTGCTTTCACCACTTTCTCTTGTAGGTCGAGTGTGGCAGCCGATAATTGTGACCGTATCACTCTTGAGATCACCACCAAGCGAAGACATTGACGAATGCAACGCAATAAGCTCTTTGAGTTCTGAGCAGAGATAGGAAGGATCAGTAAAATTGTGGATGTGAAACATGGGATCCTACCTCCTCTACGGTACATAATTCCATGATGGGGACCGAGTACTAACTCCAAAAGTTTGGCAACAGGCCATGCAATGACGCCCTACTATAATTTGATTCGCGTCCTCAACAAGCACGTAATGACGTACAAGTAAAAAGATTAGACCTCGAGTGAAGCCTGCCATTTGAGCGCCAAAGTAAAGACCATGTCGGGTGCACAACGATTGCGGGATGATCTCCGAGAAGCTAGAAGCAATTTTAGGTGAGCGATGTTTAAATAGAATGCCAGAATGTGGGGAAGCACAAAGACGCTAGCTGATGTCAATAAGACTTATCCCCGTGACCAGATTGTTTTTGCGGATCAGAAGGGGGCGCGTCAAGAATGACGTATCAAAAACACTAGGCGAAGAGCTGGGCCGCGAGAAATGCACCCACATTACAATTAGGACGGTACTGACGACTACACTCTGCACTCCGCCACCAAGAACGGGGTCGGAGATGACAGGTAGAGTCTCGTTGACAATCATATTGGCGAGAAGCAGTGTCACCAAGAGTAAATGGCCGTTTTTCCTGACAGGCTTGATCTTCTCAGCATAACGTTTTTGTTGGCTGTGAAAGACACGATCAGGGAAGACGGACAGGATGAATACAACTAAATCTAACGAACGGAGTGCCGCTCATGCTCAACACATTAAGCTGGGTCTCATCCAAGCTCATGTAACCTAAAGTCAGACCGGCAAATACACCCTGACAAGAGGACAAGGACGGGAATGAGACACGCGAAGACGATGAACTCGGGTCCGTGAGTGCTTGCAGCCGCACGCTTTGCGTAGGCGTGTAGCGCTGAAGGACTGCCGCCATCGGAGGTGGAACCGAGCAGTTTACGAGTAATGCCGGGTACATATTGCGATAGAAGTGAGAATGAAGTAACTAGAAGACGGGGGGAACGAGGAGAAATATTAAGCGGGGTCGGTACCATTCAGTGAAGCTGAGGTCAAAAAGGAATACGGGCGGCGAAAGTCACCCAAACTCAAGCCCTTATATGTAGCAAAACTCCCCGCCGATATTAGTCATCAACATTATAAATAACATAATTTCCACTGCAAAGTCATCACACCAACTAGTTGGACCGCAACTCCAAAAGACTGGTAACTTGAATGAGCCCGAGCCTAGAGGCCGCAAACACACTCCTTGGAAACTTCTACGATGTGTTTGGAAACAGCTGTTACAGCATACCGGCTGATAGCGATAATTTCTCACGCAGACAACTGCATATGACTGGGTAGTTACCTACTTGTGAGCTACTTCCAGCAGTATCTCCAACCATCTGCGTCAGGGGTTGTATTTTTATCATTCAACCATCGTCGAAGAACAAGCAATGTGAAATTCGGCGACTTGAGCTTGGCTTCAATGGCGAACAAAATCAAATGCTGGCGGGTAGGTATCACACGGACACCGCAGTTGCAGTGTGCACTGCCCAGTGCCAGCACACCCAGCTTCTTCGAAACTGCTGGTTAAAATGAACTTCCTTCTTCACTTACTTATCAGTTATCACGGTGTACCCTTGCCCAATGATGGAGTCAGCTCTATGATTCAGTGCGAGGTAATCGCCGCCACCGTTATACTAGTGTTGGAAATTCCTAATTTAGATTTCAGCGCCTTGCGACTTGCAAGGCATCTGAGTCAAAGTTCAATTTCATCCACAAATTTCCGACATGGTAGTTCGGTATATGCTGGAGAGGAAGGCTCCATATGGTGCAGCCTGTCAATGCTATGCGATTTCTGACTCCATGAGAGTATATATCCATTGACTACCAATCATACAATCTGCTGCTAATGCTGAGGTCGACATGCCTATATACCAGTCTTCCATGAATCTTCGAGTCACCGTCATAGGAACACACACCACTAGTGTGCTACCTTGACACGCACCCCACAACGGTTCTGGAGGGGCATCACATTCTTCCCGCCGTGTTTTAAATGGTACCAGATCACCAAAAGAACATCGGGAAGCAATAACAGAATCAGAGCAGTTCAACCGCACCATCGGACAGCTTCACAGCGATTCCACGAGTGTTACGCAGTTCTATGTTAAGTTTTCTCCAAAAGTCACTGATGGCAGTTTTCATACAGTCCCTCCACAACATTTTATAAACGACCTCAATGATCTTCGACTTTCACATTTAGGTTGACACGTCACATCCCCAATCTGTTTCCTCTCATCGCATGTGGTCACCTCGCCGCCTGAGCCCACATTAACAAATATGGATGGCGCCCCGCTTCACTGAGCAAGCAAGTTCAATATGGAGTGATAGATAAACGTATCATCTGATTCTGTAACCTAGTCTTCAGTATCTTATGCCCTTGTCAAAAACCTTACGCCATTGTTACGATCACTCTCCCTATGCTCTGCCTACTATCCTGTTTGCCGGTCTTGGCCCCTCCCTCAGCCTTTAAAAAATGAAAGCTGAATTCCGGACCTCGTTCCTACATTCGAGTCCTTCTCCGCTCGCAAGATCTTGAATACACCCAAGCCATCAGCGTGTACAAATGACTATTTCAGCGACCCAGTGGGGTTCACCTACCGCTACCAGACGGGCTTTGCTCATCCATGGCATTACCATGTCATCGAATTCTTGGGAGGGTCTCGCTCAGCTATTGGTGGCAGAAGGTCAGGCTCGATATACTGTAATGAATTTTTTCTTTGCTAACAGATCGATCAGGATTCTTCGTTGTAGCGCCGAATCTCCTTGCGCACGGGTGGAGACAGGGCAATACTGACTACCGTATATCCGCCTTTGCAGAGGACCTTCGATCGTATTTCGTCATGGACATGTCCTACGACGTAATTATCGGACATTCTTTTGGAGGTTCGGTGGCATTATGTCTCTTGCCGTTCTTGCCTAAACAGCAAGAAACCACCGTTATACTTCTCGATCCTGGGCTTGAGTTTACAGAGGAACGGGGCGGAATTAACTCAAATCTGTTCCTAAAGGAAATGGCGAATGTCAAGACCGTTGACGTGCACATGGTTAAGAATCCTGCTTGGTCACGACGTGACTGCGTGTTAAGAACGCTGGGATTCTTCATGTGCAATCGCAGTGCTGTCGAAGTTTTTCGGGTAATTTTCCAGGTATCGGAATGTATATGGAAAACACTGCTGACATACTCTCGTACAGCAAAACAACCCATGGTCTCTCAATGGCCTGCTCAAAAAAATTCCCCCTCACGTGAAGGTCACCGTGCTTGTGTCAGATCCAAATTTCAGCGTTGGTATTTGTGATTTGGAACACATCCCTCGTGACGTGGAGAGATTGAACGTTAGAGCTCTTACCGGTATCGGCCATTGGATTCAATACGAGTGTCCAAATGCTATCATGGATGCAATTCCGCTACCAAGGGCAAAATTATAAGCTGTGTGAAGAAGAGATGGCTTCTTGCGGCGTACATAATTGTTGTCTATATGTTTTTTGAATTTGTATTTATTGTCCGTTGGGGCAATGTCGTTGTACAATCTATGGTCATTCAAGTGGTTCAGGCGGATACGAGAATGTTATGGGTTGCCAATGGCCATGGATTGGTCAATTTCGTTGTGGTTTGTGGGGGGTGACTCCAAATTCTACATTCGGTCGTGTACTTGCTGTTGGTCCTTTGTGTTGCTTGAGAACCCCTCAAGTTCAGTCGTAAATACACATGCATTGCACTTCGACGATCTTCACGTGAAGAGTGATGGGTGAATACTCAAGTGTACCGCGATGCCGCGGTGGACAGAAATTTCCGAATGGCGGGATCGACGGGAATCTCTGGACCTATCATGATGTGCGTACTATTTGATCAACCCACTTCATAAGTACAGGCTGTTCATTCACTCGTGACTCGGTGAGCGGCGGTATAGTACCATTCTTCGTGGCAGCAATGTCCCCAGGCCGGCGTTCCGTGGCACCGCGAGAGCAATATACAGGGCCAGGGTGTGAAGGGGCTTTACGCTGGGTGCGGTATTACTGTTGCTCATACCCAGCAGCGCGATAATAATTTTGATTTACGATGAGTTAAGTAGATTTGGGGTAGTAGGAACGAAGTATTCTATAATAACGTTCTGTATGTAACCTAGAAATATTTCTATGGTGTTATATTTCGACAAGCTCTATAGTCAGGACCAGAATATCCGTCAGAAGCTAGGTACGCCTCGTCGACAAGTACCAGATAATAAACAAAGACTGCGAATGAGAGCTCAGCAAAAACGCCTTTTTGGGCGAGTGTTCACCGAGCATCCACACTAGAGCTGCAGCAAATAGGCAGCTCCCCATGATGTATGAATTCTCGATGAAAGCCAACATAACAAACATGTGACAAGCTGTCAAGAGGACCTTCGTCCTGCGAACGGATCCGAGAAGGACGGGTATGGTAGGAACGCCAGCCTTCAGGTCGTCTTCGAAATCACGGATGTCAGTCATGATCTGTAGACATAATTCCAGGTTGAATGCTGTTATCATGCGATATCTACTTACTGCATGGCATGAGCGGTTGACGGTCGACCAGACTATCAGTTGAACAGTACTCCATGGAGACGGTAGCGTGGCAGTCAGGCTTCCTGATCCAGACAACACGGTGATGACAACAGTGTAGATGCCACATCTATGAAAACCATTGATTTATGCGCGTATTGTCTCAGACAAACATGCAGACATACCCACGAATGATACCATTAAAAATGGCTTTCATACCGGGGATGCGTTTGATAACTAGAATAGGCGCAGACGTAGAAGGCTGGTACTGGTCTTCACCAGACCTCCCGAGGATACGCTTCGAAATCAGCTCGAACCTTTTGAAGTTGATCGGAGTAGTCCAGAGCAAGGCAGGAACCACGAACAATGCCGTGGCAAGGAGTGTCGAAATGGGGCATAGGGATAGTGCAAGTGCAAGGAGCACAGCACTGGTGGTGAGGAATGTTCGTGCATATACAAACCAAGAGGCAAGACGTCTGTCGTTTGCATTATTGTGACCGGACAGGAATTCCTCCTCTTGGTCCTTAAGATGGTCAGTGCCGATGGCAAGGATATCAGACGTCACACATATGGTGATCTGCGAATGAAATTGAGTCAGCAATATTCTCCGTTGTCAAATCAGTGAGCGTACGGGTCTCCAGTCGAGCCTCCCATCGGTGGACATGGCATAGGACATAAGAGATGACAAGGCTAAGCTGTTCATCGATATCACGATGGGCCGCAAGAAGAGCTCATCTGCAAGCTTCGGGATTGTGAGGAACGACATCTTGGTTTGAGCTTGAACAATAGGCATGTGTTAGTCTGTCGCGTTTATACCAGGGCAATCGAGTTACACTTTAAGTACTTCAGAACGCGAGGACAGTACTTACCACCACTGTTAGGTCCTGCTAGGTTATCAGAACCTGTCAGCTTCTCAAATTTTAGTTGAACAACCAGTAGTGACATCGGCTCAGTCAAACGCGGTTCTCGGACTCGAACCGAACCGAGTGATATATCTTCCAAATCACCTACCGTTACGTCGGGTCAGAAGCACATGAGACAGTGAGGAGATACATGAAGATACGACACCACTCACGAGTTACAGTCAGTTACTTACCCTGACTTATAGATACTCCATGTTTAGTGTGAATTCAAGAGCCCTATTCATGCAAGCTTCGCTGAATTTTATGCTTGCCTGTCGACCTTCATTCGCTTCCTCAAGCGGGGTGGATCGATCAAACGAACGGACCTATCCAATCCCCGAGGACTCACTTTAGTGAGAGAGGGTTCTGTAGAAAATAAGTGTCGTGCCTGTCATTCGATGCGCGACCCCAAAAGTTGCTTTATTAGGTTCCGGATTCCGCTGATTTCCGTCGTATTCGTCTGACTTGAGGTGCTCGTCCGTTGATTGTTGTCTGTCGTGTCCTGAATTCTGATCTCTGTCCTCTGTACTAGACTCTTAGACTGCCTCTTGTCGCGGTGAGCATGTCGGCTGGCCGAGGCCGAGCCGAGATGGCTCATACTGGTAGGGCCCGACATAGGTAGAGGTTGCCCGGGTGGAAACCCACGGGTGGGGTGCCGCGGGTTACGGGTTGGCTTGGGTTCTGGCGGGTACGGTCACCAACATCCAAATTTTGAGCTGCCCGCACTAGTACTATTTGGTAGAGCTTTATTGGCCGAGGAGGACCCTGATATTTTAACTCATCAACTCTGATTTAACCACATTGATGTATTGATCGTTGGGTCGGGGCGGCCGAGTGTCGTCACGACTTCAAGCTTCAAGCTTCATCGATGTCATCAAGGACGTAGATTTATTCTTGGGAGACAGCTTCTTTCATATTGAAGTAATATCAACTGCCGTGTTAGGTCAGCCTGTCAGCTTCTGTCAGCACAGGCACGAGTGGGGGAAGTCATCAGACCCACATGATTGTGCACCGGGGAACAAAGCCGCCTGTGGCGCGTGACGAGCTGCCTTTGTAGATGATGTTTCTTAGTCCCTAGCCAGATGTTCTGGGAAGCGATTTGCAGAGATGGTCCTGGAACGTCTTTGAGATTAATAATGTTTATGAGATTCCGGCTCGATTCGTCAACATTGGCGAGAGAAGGCTGTTCCAATCGAGCCAGCGATGTAGAGGACAACTTTTGCTGTCAGCTTCATGTATCACACCTAGCGCTCTGGAGAAAGGCACCGATTATCAGGTAATCGTAGATGAGTTTAGGATAGGTCATGAAGCGACCGTGCGCGAGATAAATTAGAGTGTAGGCCAACGACTCGATGTCATCGCGACGACTGCGTCCTGAATGGCAGAGCATGAGGGCGTGGACCAACATCGATTGCTAAATGTCGATGTGTATTTACACTCAATGAAGGACGTCGTACGATTTACGTCTGTGCAGACCAATCTCGGGATCACGGATACTAGAATGGCGAGACCAAAATCGTCAAGGTAGGGTCGCAGGTCGTGGTCGGAGGGTAGTAGCATTATGTTTGAGGGTTGCACATCACGGTGGATGATGCTGAGCTCTGTCATTAAATTTATTTGGATATTTTGACCTAAGTCATTCAGAACAGATCCGATGATCAAGAAAATACACTCGGGCATTCATTCTGTGTGTGCAAAGCCGCACTCGGTTCTCAGTACGACCTCTCTACAACTCGAGAAGCAAACCCAAGCGCCTGCAGATATGGACGAAACAATAGAAAAGGAGAAAAAGCGAAACATACCACAAGCTCCACGGCCAACCCACTGTATCTCGAAAGAAAGAAACCCAAAACTTCGAAGAAGTCTAAGTAGTGCTAAGTGCTTGCACATGAGAGAGATGCTGCTTGAGTATGGCCGTTCTAGTAATAGTTGCCACAGCCGCGCAGCCACTTGTCACATACTTACCCAACAACGCTCAGCAGCTGACTGTCGTGGCGTTCATCGATGCGCACACTTCCGCGACATCTTTGGTGTCTTATACATGCAACACTCGCTCTCAGTGCGCAAGAGTCGCTTACTCTCAATACTTTGTATTCTTTTTCCGGAGCTTCTCTGTCCAGTGATCCTACCTTTTCTCTTCCACAGGCTCAGCAGCTGACGGTATCCGTTGCAATTTGCTCTACCGGGACGACATCTCCAGCATTTTTCGTGTCTAACAACACAGCGTCTACCAGTACCACCGACACCCACGAAATCCCATTGCAAAGCGGATTCGGGAACTGGACTGGCACCGCACTGCAAGGTGGATCATTAGTCGTACAGAATATTGGCCAGACCTCTTTCCAAGTTGCTACATCGACAGGAGGTATGTACACCGAATAAACACTGAATTCGATCATCGTTCATGCTGTCATTAGCTCTTGTGCACGAACTACTTCCCGCACTCCCGCTTCTCGGGGATACTACTAACACTCAGGCTTTGATATTTTCACCTCCATTCTCGCCTATCGAATCCTCACCGTCCACTTATCCCAACTACACTCTTTCTCCTGCCAACCTCTCCACCCCTTCACCGCCATCATCATCCTCCCGCATTCTCTCTTGTCATTGCGCCCACTTCCTCTGGTCTTGCATCTGGCCTGCAGACAGCATGTGGCATCAATTCTACTTCCTCTTCAGGCTCGATGCTAAGCAACGATCTCTGGCTACGCGACAATCACGGTTGGAGGTCTCAGTGGCTTATCGATGACTTGACACCGAGTACGAACTACACCGCATATGTTATCCAGGACCAGGTAAAATTGAGCGGGCCAATATATTTCACTACCAAATCTCGTGCGTGTTCTCCTTGGTATATCATGCGTTCTCTCATGTCTCTATATCAGCATCATTCCCATGCCCCCTCGTGCATTCCCTTCCATTCTGTCCATCTACGTCTTACGCTGTTCCTATTCCCTTCCCTCAACCCCCTGCAACATTCTATGACTCTTCAACTCTCCCACAAACCGTATCAGACCCCCTTCTTGAGTATATGACCAACTTCACGACAATGCTTCTCTCATTTCCATGCGGACGCGACCTATACTCCCCTTTGCAGACCTGTGAGAGCTGCCAAGAAGCATACCGCACTTGGTTATGCTCCGTGTCCTTGCCCGCGATGTGCTGAGCCCCCATCAAGTTCTTCCTCGCCATCGTCTCCAATGTCAGCATTGACTCCACCTCAGAGCGGCTCGAACGCACGCAACCCTTTCCTGCCCAACGTTTCATATTCCTACCAGACGGTCTTGCCTTGTCTGGAAGTTTGCAACGCTGCTGATCGCGCATGTCCGAATTTCTTGGGCATCAAGTGCCCGATTCCACGGTTTAATGCGGCGTCCAGTTACGGCGTCGGATTTATCGATGAGGGGGAACAGGGGGTGCTTGGCGGTGGGAGTACGGGTGTAGCGCAAGATCGCTGGGGAAATGTGTGGTGCAATCCTGGTTGACTCGTGGTATTTGTTTACTTACACTAGGGCTGAATCCCGATTACGCACCATTCAAAAGCTGACGATCTTTCTTGCTGTAATTTCCGCGCGTGATAGATCACCCAAATTACTATGCTCTCATCGCGTACCCTCGAGCAACCACAGGGATACCAACTTGCAATGTCCGGTCCATGGCATGGACGGTCATTGGTGCCAGTCTTCAATTACTGCAAAGGATTTAACCCCGTGCGCGGCAGGAAAATCACTTTTGATTTCAGGCTGAACAACGCCGGGAGAGCTATAAGAAGATGTTGCTACAATCGCAATTTCCATCAGCCTCTTGAGTTCGCTAGTCATGCTATCCATCTTCGCTGTACCTCTTCTTGCTCTATCAGCCGTAGGCGCGAGCATGCCCGCTGCCCGCTCCACCTCCCCCGTCGTAGGGGCTTGGTATGCCGGCTGGCACGCTACTGAAGGGTTCTCGCTGGATTCAGTCAGCTGGGGGAAGTACAATACATTGTACTATTCATTTGCGTAAGTTGCCTGTATTGGCTTAAATGCAGATTACTTTGGTGGGGTGATTAACGCGATCATGTCTCTAGAATCCCCACTTCAAGCGTCGACCATCTGAGCCTGGACGGCTCTAATGGGAATCTGCTTCCTCAGTTTGTTTCTCAAGCCCATGAAAATGTGAGCAAAGGAGAGTTTACCGCTTTTACAATTGATGTCTAAAGCACTTGCAGGGTGTTGCAGCCCATGTTGCTATCGGAGGCTGGCTTGGGAGTGTTTGGTTCTCCTCTAGTATTGCCACGTCTCAAAACCGGACGGCATTCGTCAAGACCGTGGCAAATTTTGCTCAACAGTACAATGTTGATGGTATCCAGTTCGAGTAGGTTGATACTTGTGGCTCCAAACTCATGCACTAACCTCAGCTGGCCTCGATTTCCAGCTGGGAGTATCCCGGCAGGCAGGGTGCCGGTTGCAATACTATTAGTGTCCATGACACGACCAATTTCCTTGAATTCCTCCAGGAGCTCCGCTGGAACCCAGTGGGGGCGAAGCTGACCCTTTCGGCCGCCGTATCCCTCGCACCCTTCACAGACGCTAGCGGAAAGCCTTCTGCCGACGTCTCCGGTTTTGCGCGGGTCTTCGATTATATCACCTTGATGAACTACGACGTTTGGGGCTCTTGGTCTGCGCATGTGGGGCCAAACGCGCCGTTGAACGACACATGTGCCTCGTCCGCGAACCAACAGGGCTCTGCCGTTTCTGCAATCAAAGCTTGGACTGCTGCAGGCATACCAGCCAACCAAATCGTGCTTGGAGTTGCCTCTTATGGCCACTCGTTCACTGTCGCTCCCTCTGTCGCCTTCAAGTCTGACACGAAGAATCTGGTTGCATACCCCGCTTTTTCCGCCTCGAAGCAGCCCTTAGGTGACGCATGGGATGACACTAGCAGTGTCGATGTTTGTGGCGTGAAACAGGGCCCAGGTGGCACCTTCAGATTTTGGGGCCTCATTGACAACGGCTTCCTTACCAAAGAAGGCAAGCCTGCCGATGGCATTCACTACAGATACGACGAATGCAGTCAGACTGTAAGAGAGATTTTCATCTTGATCACATTGTAGAAGTCCTCATTTCACTGCTTTACAGCCGTATGTATACAACGAGACCTCGCAAGTTATGATCTCCTTCGACAACCCCCAATCGCTCGCTGCCAAGGGCAAGTTTATCCGGGAGACTGGACTCCGCGGTTTCACAATGTGGGAGGCTGCTGGTGATTACAACAACATGCTCGTCGACTCTATCAGAAAGGCTACGGGGTATTAATTCACGGAATCGGGAATGACATGCTTCTTATAGATGGGGTTGGCAAAGTCAGACCAAAAATTTGCGGCATTATACGATAATACAAGCCCCGCCAAGGACTTGACAGATGTAGACCGCCACCAGGTTCTCTGGAAATTTACCGAAGCGTTTGCAGATATTATGCAATGATCCATTTCGCTGCCATGGTATATATACTCGGTCAAATTCCTCGGTTGAGGTGGGAAGAGGACTAACTCAAGGATAATGTATAAGTACTCTCTGGTCTTGACGAAGCTCTTGTACTTGACGATGTTAGGTTACTAAGGAATAGATCACGTAAACGATCAGAATATAAATTTCGAGAGCCACATACGTTCAAATTCTTGAGCGAGTCGATTCGGACTAGAAGGAATAATGCACCCGAAGCCTTGCGTGGTGGTCCTGGACCGACCATTATCTGCCCGAGCTCTCCCTTCAATAGATTGCTGAGCTGTATCTCCTTCACGGCCGCAGTCTCACCAGTGGCCCAGTTAAGTGCCCCTACATGCATCAATGCTCGCATTGAGTTTATTTCCGCAGAGTTCCTCATTACTCACGGTATACTTGACCAAACGCACCTTTTCGAGAGTCACCGAGTTGCTGCAAACAAACATAGTCATTGAGAAGCTTCGACGTGCTTGCGCGCTTTTCCGGGACTGGTTGAAGTCGACGAAGGAGTTGCCATAGCCTTGGATGGGATATAGTCGGTATCAACTTGGCGGGTATAGAAGGATGGCCTGTGGTGAATGGACCTGGCGTCCAAGTCCAGAGGACTTTAGAAGGTATTTGAAGCTTTTGAACCAGGAAAACAAAAAGAGAGCTCGCAAATGATTCTCTAGGTTTGAGTGTCGCGTCCTGTGCCGCGCGGACGAAAAGGAATGCCCAGCCAAAGTTACTGAGCAGTCCGATTTATTCAGCTGTCACTGTCACTTATTGAATGACTGGGTCCATTTATAAATTCATACATTGCATTCATTGACCAGCTCAACAGGTTTCCTACCCTTGATAATTAGTACGTACAACTCTGTAACAATGGACTAGGTAGAGAATCGATAGGATATAAATTATACAATGTCTGCAGTATCTCGCTGGTCGGAATTCGAGGCTGGAGGCCAATCGGCATGTTCGCTAACTGGACTGTCACTTATAGGGACTCAGGGTAGTTGGAGTATTGGTAGCAGAAAATATCGTGCTCAAGCGAGGTCGAGTAGCGGAGATTGATGGATTCTCTGCGACAGTGGTGGTTCGCACGGGGGAGACAATAGAACTTGCCGAGCCAGATCGCGCGCGGTTGCTCGACTCGACGCGGGCCGCGGAGGAGACTGAATGCGATCGCAATCGGCCGAGCATGACAACTCCTCCTGATGGTGTGGATATGACACCATTGCGTGTGGACATAATAATACTTTCCACCTGCGAGTGGCGGGGACTAGGTCCATAAGACGCTTGCTTCCTAACGTTCAGAGTAATCCTTGACATCATTGTGACCTGTTGACCGTGAAGCTGTCAGTCTATGACGGATACGCACTTCAAGCCGTGCTCACAGTGAGGCTGTAACGGAATTATCTCAGTCAATCGTTGTCATTCATGGTTTATTATAATGACTCACAGAAGCTCAAGCCTGTGCACAGTGCATGTATTATGTCGTGAGTAAAATAATCTGAACAAACACTGTAACGAAGATGTGCGTACTGAGCGGCGATGTTTTTCACCCCCGGGTGAGCTCTGACGATCATGATTGTCAATACCAGATTTATAGCGCAGATGACGCTGCATGCTTGGTGAGCTTTGCCACCCAGAGAGCCTGGTCCGCGCACCTGTAGTACAGAAGCCCGTCTGCGAAGAGAGTACGAAGAACACGCCCCGCTTCTCTCTTGCGGATCGAAGGAAGCGCGCAGTTCAACGTCAACCCAAAGATATACGTATCGTAGAGGAGAGGCAACCAAGCTGACGCCGAAGCAATACTGCCACTACAAAGGGTTTCAGAGCTCACATCTGCATATCAGTCATAAGGACATACGAATTGAACACCATAGTGCAAGCTGTTAAAACGCGAATAAGGTTGTCGTGTGTGAATAACGAGTATCTTACAGTGAACATGGTCTGAGTGAGAAACGGCTGTGGGAACTTTATCATAAACCAATACGTTGCGTGGCAAAAGCGAAACCATACGTCCAGCATGACTCAATAGCCATGCAGTCACTACAATCCAAGCTAGCAGTAGGAATACCGCCGGGGCAATGGCACTGGCAGCCCATTTATCCCTTATGCCTTATACAATGCAATGACGCTGTATTCTCCATCATTAGTAGATGTTTTCTGGGAGGGCGAATAAACTCCACCGTATCAGCATCATTAATCCCGACTATCTCGATACCTAAAGCCTGTGGTGGCCCCTTCGTATCGAACAAAATGCTGACAACTTAGACAATGTCAACTGAGTCCAGTGATGCAGCGCAATGCCGACCTCTGCGGTAGAGATTGTATGGACTCATCACTGGCAGATTGTGGGGACCAAACATCAAAACTCACTGTGTAGTCCAATGAAGGTAGGTTATATGCTAGTAGAGGTCACGGATGGCAACTGTAAGTCAAAAGTGAGGTACTCACCAACCAGGTTAACGATAAAGACGAGAGGAGTAAGATATCGGTTCTAGAACATAAACCCGGACATGTGAGTTTTTTTACTGGCAGACACTGCCAATGCATATGCATACCAGTAGAAACAAGTACACAACTAAGCAGGTTGAGATACTAGCACTGCATATTCATATCGGAGACGTCACTCACGGGTCCCCTTAGGGCGTTGCCAGATGAATTCAATCTGAGTATGTTGATGAATTTGAGTCCCACCGAATTCTGGTGCATCTGATGTCGCACCTCATCTGCGCTGGTGACAAGGTGGTCCCAAACCAATATGGTGAAACCTACGACCCCAACACACTAAATCATAGAGACACCTGCGTCAGCCACTACAACAACAGACTAGGCGGAGAAAATATACAATCGTTTGGCGTCTGAAAAGGCGAGTATCAAGTATGCAAAGACGTACAATGGGCAAGCACGGCTCACGTTTCATAAATGTCCTGGATAACGTTATCCTTCATCGATTCTGTCATGGATGGGTGCGACATTTATCTATGAAAACTAAGCAAGTCAGTAAGGTGATGTGTTTCAGGGAAGGTTTTAGTATTAATATTCTTAACCCCGAAAGGTTGTCTGAATGGAATTGTGGAGGACGGAGAAAACGTCAACAACATTGTGATGAACGCATTTATACGCAGCAGCACTGGATGGGCGTTCATATTGCGTGCGCCTCAGAGTCCGAGTCATGATGGCTAGCTGGTAACTCGGGCCATGTTGCTCCACATTTCATGTCCAATTGAAATGCCACCGGCCATCAAGGCCACACCACGTGTACATGTCAAGTACTGCACAGATTAAATCTAAAATTATCAAAGCCGCTCGTATTTGATCATCCATCTGTTGTTGAAGGAGCAATCTTGTGAAACGGTAGCATACTACAGTGTGCATTCCCAAGTCTATGCATGCATTGCTGCGAGGAGTGAAGAAATCAATTGTCTACCTTAGTTGCATCATGGGGACAGGACTGACGTAGGATGTTGGCATGTAGATTGTGGCCGGCTCGTACGATAGGTCTGAAGAGAAGAGGGCGGTGCATACAGGATTTAACATCAATAATTCCCATGATCATCCTAGAATGAGTACCTTGCGATGTATCCTGCGCATCTAAGTTATGTATTCTTGGTCTAACATCAAATGTCATCTGTGCAATAGGCGGGATTGTGACGATGTGGCTGCGCGTACAACCATAATCAGAAGGCGCAAGTGTTTTGTCATCCAAAATGGAGGTTGAAACAGGTATGACAAAGTGCGGGTTCCTGTCAAGTGTCAAAACAAGACTGACAAGCGCAACAGCACACGTACTGTTCTGGCGTTGGCCCTACCACGGACCACCCAGCTAACTGGTGTGAGAACAGCACAGGCTTCCCGGGCATTCATGCAGGACAGAAGTGTGCTACCCTTGGCTAGGACGACCTCCTAGGGTCATTGAGACATGACATGATCACCGTGGAGACTCCACATTAACACTCCCGAAAGATCGGGCGCTATCCGTGGGATCAGAATCTATTGAGATGGATGGCATAAGATTCATCGAACGTGGTAATCGTAGCTGTGGATCATCGTCCGCGAAGAGTCTCTTCGACATTTGCTGGTGTCCGGGTGCAGATTTTAACATCGTAGGAGATGAAATAAAATAGGACTGGTCACGGGGCATATTAACTTGCTTTAAGTTCAAGATCAAGTGTTGTCATGACAACCTGAGAAAACGTCAAACGAGGATGTGTTTTGCCTGTTCGTCAACTTACCGTTAACCTGACAAGACGATCACCAAGCTATTCAGCATGGCAACAGACAGACTGGCTGAGAATCTCATAGGAGCGCTAATCTAGTGAATGTATGAACTATTGTAGTCACAGGCACAGAGCTAATAGACTTTTTATTTTTATTTTTTATATCCAATTTCTGTCCCATTGAGAGATGTACTCTATGCGGGACAATACAATCTAGTCTTGCTATTAGACTTACTGAGCAGCAACACTCTTCAGACCCAGGGGCACTCGCACGATCATCAGTCAGGTGGAACTACTCAATCAACAGATTAGGTGGTTAGCTTGAATTGAGAAATTTACGCACATATACCATCTCGCTAAAATGTTTGCATACGTCCAACTCCATTCCAATGACTGGGCAAGGTGCACCATAGGGCCACGATAAAAATGGCAGTGTCGTATGCCAAAGGCAACCACGCCCGAGTGGCAGAGAAAGCCCTGACGTAGACAGGACAGTCACGCGAATTGCTTCCGCGGGATCAAACGTTTCTTACATATGTTAGATGACGCGTACAACCAGTGGCTGTGCAAAAATAAATATACTAACTTCGGAGTCCGTACAACGCGATACTGGTTTCACTCTCTCTGTCGTGGGGGAGGGCGATCAATAGTTCTACGTCTTGATCATACCACCCGACTCACTATCTTCTGCGAATCATTGCACGAGTGGTGCGACGGGAGCGCAGGCGGGTCATATGTGGCACAACCGACGGGCGGTGGTAGTGTTGTCGGTGGGCTAATATATAGCCATAATGGTCATTCTCGGTACGTAGTATTGCAAATTTACATATAGTACATCATTTTTAACGCTGATAAATCCCGTAACTTCATGGTTTTCTTGGTATGTGAGCAATGTATACTAACATTCTCTTCCAATTTAGAGTACACGAGTCCTCCACTCGTCTTTCATACGATAAGCCTCTGTGATAGTCTGGGGAGCAGCCGCAGACTGAAACCCGACTCTGAGCATGGTCTCATGGTCACTGGCACTGGCATGGTGGCTGGATTGGCCTTGCGCATACAAGCAGGTGCTGTTCTCAACCGCAGTGCCAAGGGCCTCGCATTTCTGCCAACCATGGCGCTGGGTGTGGCAAATCTCCTGCACATGACTGTCCACAGTGATGTAATAAACGCGGATCTGTCAAAGGAAAAAGAGAATGAGATTATGACGGAATGGCTGGCCACAAAACTAGTACCTCTTGCAAGTTGTTACTCGCCATAGCTGCGATGGGCGTGTTGATACGGGCAGCGGGCATGTTGCTATTGGTGAGTTTGAGCAGGGTATAGGTCGTGCTCTTTGGGTCGTTCAACATCATTTCGTAGATCTGGTAGTCTTTGTTTTGAAAGTAGACGCGCATTTTCCCGTCATCGTTCTGCACTGCGCACATAGTGGTCCCAACGAAGTTGGTGGGCAGAAGGTCGGACATGTTCGCGGACTGTGAGATGGCTGCAGATTCGGACATGGTTGCTACAACGCGTGAAAATGAATACGATCGGCCATGGATATGCTGTTAACTGGGACTCACTTTGATAGAAGGTCGTTGATGCGATGAATGTTAAGCAGGGAATAAGTCTGCTTTTAAACCTCTAGGCAACCCCTGTCTGGAAGATAGTGCGGATATGGATGATTCCTTGCTCGGAAGAATATGAATTAGGAGGGAGTCGCCGCGGTGTCTGTGCACAGATACGGCCGTCATCCACAAAGTCTGGGGCCGCAGACGCAGCCCTCAGAAATGCATACGCACACCTAGGCCTGCATGTAATTCAACGACCATGACTACGCGGTCAGATGACAGGCAGTAAAATTGCCCACAGGGCAGCGCGTGACACACCTCTGGGCCAGAAGTGCTGAACTTGCAATGACAGCGAATCGAGACTACGCACCCTCGTTCGCGAAGTCTGTCGCTCCCAGTCTTGGATATGAAATGAGGAGTCTCCGCGGTGTCTGGACACGGATCTGACCACGATCCAGAAAATATATGGGCCAAGATGCGGTCATTGAGCGTCGCCAAATAAATGTCACTTGACCTTCATTCGTCTATGGTTGGTCTAGGGGCAACTACTGTATTTGAATCTTGAATCTTGGTAATATAATGATGTTATATTTGGCGCAAAAAGATACGACACAGTAAACATCACCAGCTACTAGAGCCATACAGCGGCTGTTCACGATGACGTCCTGTACCGCCTACGGATATAACTGTCAATAGTGTGACGAGCTCTTTGAAATTCCTTGTAGCGTGCGACTACTACCTTGAATGTATAACAGGGTTGAACGAAGTGGTGCTGTGAAGGGTAGAGGGTTGTCGAATGGCCAGTGAATGGCGACATGCCGAACAACGTCGTAAACGATCCTGGGGTTCAAAGAAGAGAGATCCAAGTTTGTGGTCGACGTGGCTATTTTCTAAATACGAGTCCAGCTGTGGGCGGATGAGGCACGCGCATGTGACCTGCTACTAGTATCTGCAAGGAAGAAAACTCGACGAGAAGTTACGGAATGGTCGTCCCTGCTGTTAGCTTTCCACTGGGTGCGAAAACCTCTATCCCGAAAGACTTCCATTACGGTAGCCAACTATCCCGGACGGGGACTGTTACATTATCAACGGCAATCTAAGTAGACGTAGGAGTGGACGTCGATATTAGTCGAGATGTCGAGCCGGGGTAAGCACTCATTTTCGGCCACAGATTGTACTCCGAGATCATGATGCGTACAAGATGTGCTTTTGCAGAGTGCAAACTAACGTGTACTCTCAAGCTTAAGCAAGGCTCAAGCGCTCAGCTTGCCTCAGGGAAATGTATTTAGTTACTTACGCTTATTTGTGAATGCGGTCACGTGCAGCGCACATAGACCAGCCTGACGAAGAAAAAGTAAAGCCTATTCCATTCTAAGACCAAGACCAGCAGATCCCGCCCTCTTCATCTAGCCCACTCATCTCTCTCGTTGTTCAATCTCTTCTTCGCATTTGAGCATCCCACGATACTTATCGCAGAATATCAGCTTCACGCCTTTATCGAGTTCCTCCTCCTTTCCTCTCGAACAGCCGTGACCAAGTATTACAACGAGCTCCCTTAGATCGTTGCTGATGGTAGTGGTGCAGGTGAAGCAGAGGAGAATATGCTGTGGTATGCTGTGGGCTGCGAGGGGACTGATGCAGGCGGGGAGTGTAGCGAACACCCCAACCGAGAAGACACTTTGTAGGGAGCCTCAGAGTCTAGAAGATAAATAGAGATCTGACTGGCTCCGAGTCGAGCGCATTGAGCAGCGTAAGTAAGTGTTTGTTATCTTACCTCTATGCACATAATGACACTCTTTGTAGAGTCCAGATCTAGAGTTTGTTAAATTTCCCGAAACTCTTCCTGCTGGACCATGCACCCTGTTACCGTCTATCGAAGTGACCCACAGATGTTTATTTCGTCTCACCCATAAACCCCAGTCGCTTGAGGAAGAGCAAGAAAGATAAACCAAATTTAATCACGCCGTCCTCCGTCGAGCCTTTCTTGGACAAACTCTCAATGTGGCAGCTCGTATCCTTCATGTATGCATCTTGTACTGAAACTACGCATGAATTTCACCAAAGAATGAACGTGACTAGATACAGATGTTGTTGAACCTCTGTAGGTGTTGACCTCGCGACATCCATAACAAGCTAATCCGAGTCGTTCCAGGTTCAAAGCAAAGCTCTTAGAGCCATGCACTCTCATCCGCTTTAACCTTATTCGCCCAAGTACGCCCAGCTCGCAGAAGGCGTCAATCAACAAACAGTTCTCTGACCCGCTTTTCATGGATAGGCCTCCACCTCGCTGATGCCTCCATCTGGGTATCTACTGCAATATTCTCACTGGTCGTGTTTGATATTTCCAAGGAATGGTGTTGAGATCACCCCCTGAATGTGATCCAGGTAGCGCTAGTATGTCGCATATCTTATCATGTCCGGCGTCGGTTCGCATAGACACGCCCCCAGCCACCCCAAAGCCTTCAAGCATTCTATCAAGCCTCGCTCTGCAGTAGCCCTTGGGCTCATTCAACAAGATGCTAACTACTGAGCGCATGATGATAAAAACTGGAGAAACACGCAAGAATAACACACTTGACATGCGTCGTAGTTTGACACCCAAAAGTTGTACAAGGACATTGATCTCCATCGCTCTGTCATCTTGGAGTTGTTCACACATGGAAATCACGCGAATTGCTTCTATGGAACCACTTGTTCATTTTGAAGACATACACGAGACTAGTACTCATAGTGAACCTTTGTATTCCACATCAGTTCACCCTGCAGTCGCCCGATCTTTGCATGCACACGCCCCAGCGAGTCCATGCCCGTAAACATGTTCACGAGGCCTGGAATACCCTCTTGCATACCCTTGCGCAGGTCCTCGTCGTCCATCCGCGTCACCGACCAAATGCGCTTCGTCACACTTTCAACATCAATCAGCGCATCGCTTGCGATGGACTCATCCCACCCAGTACGCATCTTCGTCGTCACAGCTGTTGGTTCCGATGCATACGGTGCTGGAGGCTCGAGCATCTCACCAAAGAAAATGGGCGTACGGGTCGAACCTGGGTGGACATTCACGAACTGTATACTCAGTACTCAGCGCTCGGCGACTGTTACCTGTCACTCTTCAGTTACTCACCCGAATGTTCCAAGCGGGAAGGACTTCCTGTGCCAGGACTTCGGTGAATGAATCCAAGGCTATACAGTGGTGAGTCAAAGTCGCCCAGTCCGCCACAAGCAACATTACCTGCTTTCCTGCGAACAAGAACGCCTCAGCGACACCTAACCAGACAGCACCAACTCACTCACGAGCAGTTATAGAACCCGACCAGCGGGCTCGCGACGGTCCCTACCATGCTCGATACTTGGACGAGCATCCCCCCAGCACCCTTCATGTTCACTTCTCTAAAGAATCTCACCGCCTCGAAGCTTACCGTTACTGCGCCCCAGAAATTGACATCCATCAACGCCCTGGCACGATCCATTGGTACCCCCTCCAGTTCCTGATATAACACCTGCCCCGCATTGTTATACACGACATCGACGTGTCCAAAGGCGTCCTTAGCCTGCATGAAGGCAGATTTGACCTGCGCCTCGTTCGTTACATCCAGCGGAAGTACTAGGAGCTGGGTGCGCGGGTATTTGGCGGCGAGGTCGTCGAGGACGGAGGGCTTGCGCAGAGTTGCCACGGCAATCTCGCCATTAAGTAGGACCTCTTCCACCATCGCCCTGCCGAACCCAGTAGAAGAACCGGTAACTGTAAGCAGTCAGTCACCTGCACGGCGAGGAGTTACATGTCAACTCACTCAACCAAACTCGAGGAGTAGATTGCGCCATGACTATCATGCAAAGTACGTGAAATAAGTTGTAGCGCAAACCTTTGAACTTCGCGACACTAATTGTATCACCCGGTTGGTGATCGATTTGCCAGAGACAACGTAGGGCAAAGATGCCACAGACGGACTGCCGTAGACTCGTGACCAGCCCAGTCTAAGACTGTCGTTCGAGTTTTTCGATACTATTCATCCCACGGCCCTACAGGTTCGCATGCCTGACGTCGCTCACGTGATGGAGTCCTGGTGACGCCCCAGAACTGAACCAGTACCAAGCTAGTCCATAATGTTTCTGGGTGAGAATGAGCATGCATGAGCGACTCCACTGGACAGTCTGAATGCGTTCACGTGTAGCGCACTACACAAACGTGGGCGTGATCAGTGGTAGACTGGTACAGGGTGAACCCTGGCCATACTCGATGCTGGCCTCTAGCATTGGTGGCTGGCTGCAGCCCCTGGGTGGGCGGTATTGGTTACAGTCCCATGGTGCACGACGTGGGCTGCAGTTCCCAGGAAGCCGGGAGACTAGTTGTAGACACAGTTCGGGCGAAATTGGTTGCAGACCGCGGACGGACGAGACTGGGACATCATCCATGCTATGAAGGCCTTTATAAGTCTTTCTGGAGTCTTGATATCCTTTCCTGGCTCGAAAGGCAGTGGTGTTTGAAGGGCTGGGCGCTCTTGCCCCACTGTTTTATCCGGAGGCCAGAAACTTGCAACGGTGTGTTTGCGGCGAGTCTGTAGATTCACAGCCTAACCTGCACGTATAGGAACACCTCGAAGCTCCAGGGTCATCTCAGTCACGAGTTTGCAGCCGTCGATTCTTGCAATACATCATATTGTTTTACAGTACATACAACACCTCTGGCACTGATACATCCCGTAACCTGATCACTTTCTTGGTATGCGAGCCAAAATACACGATCCAACCTAGAGTACACGTGTCTTCCACTGGTCTTTCACAGTGTAAGCTTCTGTGATAGTCTGGGGAGCAGCCGCAGACTGAAACCCAACCCTGAGCAAGGCCTCATTATGGCTGAATCGGCCTTGCGCATACAAGCAGGTGCTGTTCTCAACAGCGGTGCCAATGGTCGCGCCTTTCTGCCAACCATGACGCTGGGTGTGGCAAATCTCCTGCACGCGACTGTTCACAGTGATGTAAAACACGCGGATCTGTAATGGTGAAATAAGAATGGGATTATAAGGCACGGAACGGCTGTCCTCGAGTTCGTACCTCTTGCAAGTTGTTACACGCCACGGCTGCGATGGGTGTGTTGATACGGGCAGCGGGCATGTTGTTATTGGTGAGTTTGAGCAGGGTATAGGTCGTGCTCATTCGGGTCGTTCAACATCATTTCGTAGATCTGGTAGTCTTTGTTTTGAAAGTAGACGCGCATTTTCCCGTCATCGTTCTGCACTGCGCACATAGTGGTCCCAACGAAGTTGGTGGGCAGAAGGTCGGACATGTTCGCGGACTGTGAGATGGCTGCAGATTCAGGACATGATTGCTACAACGCGTGAAAATGAATACGAATCGATCATGGATATGCTGCTAGCTGGGACTCACTTTGATAGAAGGTCGTTGATGCGATGAATGTTAAGCAGGGAATAAGTCTGCCTTTAAACCTCCAACCCTGTCTGGAAGATAGTGCGGATATGGATGATTCCTTGCTCGGAAGAATATGAGATCACCGTGGTGTCTGGGCACGGATGTGGCCGTCATCCACAGAATCTGGAGCCCTAGATGCGGTCATGGTGCACCCACAGAAGTAAATATGCGCACCCAGGCCCGCACTGTAATCTAACGACCATGACTACATAGTCAGATGATAGTCAATCACTTCGCTCACAGGGCAGCACGTGACACACCTGGACCAGAAATGCGGAACATGCAATTACAGTGAACTCGCCCCGACGGCAAAGCGATATTTTTAATTCAGCAAAGCAAGACCCATTCTGCAGTCATTCTACACAGTCAACAAGTTAGATATGGGCGACAGCTACGTATACGTTATGAAGGTCCGTCACGTACAGTCGTGTACTATTACGCAGGGCATACGCTCCTGTTTCGGTCGGTCGCGAAGGAAGGAGCCAGGCTGAGAATGCTCCCAGACCCACTGTCGTTCTCGAAGGTGTCTACGTCGCTCTCGGTCCTCCTCGACACGCTTGAATATGAAATGAGGAGTCTCCGCGGTGTCTGGGCATGGATCTGAACATGATTCAGAAAATCTGGGGCCCAAGATGCGGCCATTGTGCGCCATCAAATAAATACTACTTCATGCATACCCAGACCTGCAGGGACCATAACAGCATAGTCAGATGATATGTAAATTCTCTCACATAGCAGTGCGTGACACACCTGTAGGCCAGAAGTGTTGGACCTGCAATGACAGCAAATTTTGGCTCGACGGTACAGCTAATATAAATTTAGCAAAGCGAGGCTGATCCTGGTGTCATTCCAACTTTTGCAATTGTTAGATAGGGTCGAGACGTCTGGGCACGATAAACGTCGCTGCTTTGGTGTTGGTCGCAAAGGAGGAAATACGGGGCTAGAGTGAGGCTACACCTGGACACACTATTGTTCTCGAAGGCGCTTACATCGCTCTCGGATCCTAAATACGCTTGAATATTTCACTACGAGTTTAAATTTTGATGTTGAAGCTTGAAGGTGTAGATATTGAGGTCGTGTAATGGGGAATTCGATCGCATCATCCTGTGATAACATGCTGAAGTGAGTATTCCAGGATACCGACCGACATTGCGATAGGAAGAGATGGCATGCTCCTCTTCCTCTTATCGCTTCCACATAGCCTCCAATCACTTGTTGCCTCCGCCTCATGTTCAAACAATCGCAGAGCCATTGAATGATAAAGAGCGTACAGATAGAAAAACAGTGCTTGTGCATAGCCGTAGTCTTCCCCAGCACTGAGCAAAGGCTGCGCGCGCTCCTTCACATCCATCAGAGATACACCCTTAGATTGCTCGTGGTACTCGTTTGGAAGATTGGTCGAGTGCTCTGTCGGATAGGTTGCTAAACGATCAAGCCAGATGATTATCTAAGGCTATTTATTACCCTTTCAGTATGCAATTGTTATTTGTCGACACTACTTATGCGTCTGCACAACTTTTGAAGATAAAATAATGCCAACACTAGCTCGCGCCGATGTCTCCAAAGTCGCGAAAAAACCTCAGATCGAGGCGTCTCCTCTGTGGTATCAAAACGTACCCAAGCTATCTGGGTCATCTACCGCTCTCCCACCCGTCACGTCTGCCAAATTGTCCTCCTTGATGGAGCGCGGCGCATCTCTTCATGCGAAGGCGGTAGAGACATACCAGTCTGGGTCGTCTTCAACAGTCACATCATCCAGCTCAGATTATGCATTCTTGCAGAAAATTTTGCACTCAGGCACGCTGTCAGACAGGCTCAGTGCTCTTACACTCCTCGTGCAGAGCAGCCCATTACACAACACGAAAGCGTTGGTAAATCTGAAGGGGATGGCCGAGCGAGGAAAAGGAAAAGGAGGCCGGGAAGAAAGTCTTAAGGCTTTGCGATGTATACTCGATTGGTGGGTTGGAGGCGGCGCGCCGAACCGAAAGCTGAAGTGCGTATGGACATGACTGATTTTGTAGATGAAACTTCTGATGTTTTTGTTGCCCAGGTATTTCCGTGATCAGCCTTTATCACACCAGGGCGTCAAGGATGATCATATCCTCCTTTGGTACTTCGAGGATTGGTTAAAGAAGTATTTTTTCTCCATCCTCCAAATCTTAGAGGTGAGAACCTAAGCATCGTCGGGTGCAGGAGCTCAACGATTTCCAAGGTCCTTTCAATGGACCCGTTGGTATACGTGCGCACCCAAGCACTCTCCTTAACCTACACGCTCCTTCGCGAAAAACCCGAGCAGGAGCACAACCTACTAAGGCTACTGGTTAACAAACTGGTGAGCAAAAAAAATCAAGTCCTTAAGTAATTTGCTAATTATGGTACTTAGGGCGATTCCGAGAAATCCATATGTTCTCGCGCTTCCTATCACCTTCTTCAACTCCTACAAGCTCATCCGTCTATGAAAGGCGTTGTCGTACGCGAGATGACGTCCCTCATCCTTCGACCAAGCATCGCGACACCCGCCACTGCGCCAACTACCAATACCCACATCCGCTTCACCGACGAGACGACCACCTCGACTTCCAAGCCGAAACCGAAACCGAAGTCGAAACCGAAGCCTGACGGAACCACAAAGAAAACGAGCAACGACCATGCGCGCTATTATGCGACGATAACGCTTAATCAGATTGTGTTCGTTCCAGGGGACAAAGATGTTGCTGTACAGGTCATCGATGTGTATTTCCAGATGTTCAAGGATTTATTAGGGGAGAGTCGGTCGTCTGGCAAACAGCAGAACGCCGAAGAACAGGACGGAGAAATTACAGGAAAGAAAAAAAAGCGGAAGACAGTCAAAGAGGTCGTTGGCGATGGTGGTTTTGCGGAAGTTGAAGATGCGTTTTCAAAATCGATTTCCGCCATATTGACAGGTGTGAATCGTGCGTTGCCCTATGCAAAGTTGGGGCCATCGGATGTCAGGTAGGTCTCTCAAGCATGGTAGATTCTGACCTGATGTTCTCTCCAACAAGCTTGAACAAGCACATAGACACCCTATTCCTTATCACACATACCTCAACGTTTAACACCTCTTTGCAAGCCCTTCTCCTTATCCAGCAGATATCATCCTCGCTCTCCCACTCACCCGAGTCTTCATCTTCTGCACTCTCGAAGAGCATTGTGGATCGATATTATCGAACATTATACCAGTCTTTACACGATGGTCGCCTCGCCTCGTCCTCAAAACAGACCATGTACTTGAACCTACTATTCAAGTCTCTCAAGGCCGACGACAACTCCGAACGTGTGAAGAGCTTCGTCCGGCGGTTTGTACAAGTGCTTGCCAGTGGTAGTGCTGGTGGGACCTGAGTTCGTTGTAGGAGGATTATACCTCCTAGGAGAAGTAAGGCGCCCCTGCTTACCGACTCCATCAACCAGCTGACGTGGTTCCCAGTTGTTCAGTACAGTACCAGGCTTGCGAGATCTTTCCAAGGGATCAAACTCTACTTCTGAAGAACAATACGATCCACGAAAGCGAGACCCGCAGTTTGCGCATCCCTCAGCTTCTCCCTTGTTCGAATTGGTAATCGTACATGTCCATTGCTTTTGACAGTCCTCATCTCTCTCTTAGATTCCCCTCATACATCACTATCATCCGACCGTCTCCTTGCACGCCCGACAACTCCTCTCTGGCCAACCTATTACGTCAAGCCCAGATCTGTCTTTAAATACCCTTTCTCATTTCCTCGATCGGTTTGTCTACAAAAACCCTAAAAAAGCAAAGGCAAAAGGCTCCAGCGCCATGCAGCCTGCAGCCAGCGCGAACGACAGGATTGGCGTGAAGCTATTGAAAGGCGAAACGTCCGGTGGTGCTCTACCGAACGACGAGAAATTTTTGAATAGACGGTTACAGGACTATCCCTGTTGACTGAGGTGACGACCTGCTTATTCGGTGACCGAGACCATGCTAAAGTGACTCAAGGTTTTCTTCCATAAATACTTTTCGAGGAAACACGAAAAGGACAAGAACAAAGCCACCCATACCGGCAAAGGGGATAGTGAGGCAGAGGAATCGGATGATGCTTCTGAACTAGATGTCCTCAGCGAACGAGTTGGAGGAAGCGCAGGACACAGATGTAGATGATGCTGAACTCGATGACGGTGATGATGATGAGAGACAGTGACACTGAAGAGGCAGATATATGGAAGGTACTCGGTTCTCGTCATCATCTTTGCATCTGTAAAACTTATGTTGCACACAGGCGATGCAAGCCAGCATGCCTCGTATGGCAGGAGATGAAGACCTCATGGCGGATAGCGACAGCGTCGCTTCAGGTCTTGATGATTCCGATGATTCCGATGGGGAGGTCGAAGTTGACGAGGAAGATGAAGACGATGGTTCCGGCGATGATTTCTCCATGGTCGAGGCTTCTGACAATGAGGATCTCATTGGCTTGGATGAAGTTCCTCAAGGTCTCATCGAGTGTGACGGAATCGCTGATGAAAATGGCGGCGACGGCGAAGAACAATGGAATGGCTTCGGCAGCACGAAGAAGCGGAAACAGGAGAACGAGTCCAAACGTGAAAAGCGGAAGAAGCTGAGAAGCTTGCCGACATTTGCAAGTTACAAAGACTATGCAAAGATGATCGAAGACGGCCCCGAGGATGATATATGACACCAGTGTGGATATGTATCTTTCATTATCTAGCAATTTTCCAGTCCTGTTCGCATCCTGACAGACGCACCGTCCATTGATCAAGACCTTGTGTAGCCCATCCTTAAACTTCAGGCTTGCCGCAAGTTCGTCCGACGATTGTTTGGCAGGCTAGGAGTATGTGCTATTAATGAATGGCGCCAGTGTGGGTCTCAGAGACCACAACATAGGAACTGGGTCTGAAAGACCACTATTGGTTCCGAAACGTGATACTTGCGCGTGAAGCTTCAGACAGCAGTCGAGAAAGTGCTGTTGAGGCTTGATCCCGTGTTATTTGCGTTCAATGGTGAATATTCGACGGTGACTGGTCAGCGGGGACGCCAGGATTATGTCCAAGGCAAGTCTGGAGGGGTGATCATGCGATACAAATGTGCCCTAGAGTTGATTGTCCCCCTCCATCCTTTATCCAACACAACGGACTCAAAGGACACCGAGACTTCTACGCCCTCGGAGAGTGACACTTCACTTCGTCACTACATGTCCCATACAGGAAATCGGTGTTGGGGGAGCTGGAGGTAGCGGTTCTTCCCGACGACTCGCACAGTATTTTACTGGGTCGACGGACTATTATCCGATTCCGCATGCTAGGGGTAGCCTTCATTCGGAGCCCTTTACGATACTTGCCTTACGACTAATTTGCATTATGTTGCTCATTATATTGTAGAGATCTCATCCGATCATCAATTCATCGACGTACTTATCATTGTCGATCGGTGTTCTAGCATGTATCGTGTAAAGAAATCGAGACCTGCGGTATGCTCACAACGTAAGTTCTACGTATGTAAGTATATGCCGCGGCTTGCGGAAGAGAATCAAGGTTGACTTGAACTCTCTCCGCATGCAGGCACAGAAACTATCTCGCGGGCTCAGGCTTCCACCCGGCCGGGCCGGTCTGATGCCAATCAGCTACTAGTACGTACCAGTACTTGTTGTTGAACATTTACTGCAAATCAGCTGCAAACGTTTGCTTTGCTGATAACGAGCCTCGGATTGCTATCTCTTTCGGATACCGCGGACCTCATGTTAACTTTTCATTATCTCAACGACATGCAGCCGCTGTCAACACAATATTCCCGATCTACAAGCACGAGTCAACAGGTGATCATGACATCTGTCAGAAGTACTGTGATCAATGATCATGCGTGCTTAGTCTGATCGAACCTGATATAAATAAGTATGTGCACTCCCTTTCTGCCTCTCCCCCAGGGCTCTACTTGAGCACCAATTAAATATTTGGACCATACTGTTTTAATCAGGTCTCCATGAGGCTTCTCGCAAACCTCAGGTCCGCCCTCCTATTAGCTGCGGTTGTTTGTGTTATTTCCACTTCTGCGCATTCCGATGACGAAGTTAGTGGTCTGTACGCTTTGGTGAAGAGGCGCATACCCAGTCACTCTAATGCGTTCGTATTTAATCTCTCGACAACCGCAAGCTCAGACGGCGTGGACACATTCAAACTGGGTGACGCTTCGCATGATCAAGGAGATGGAAATGCGAAGATTTACATCGAGTGCACAACCATAAGCGCTTGTGCAAGAGGACTGTATACGTACGTCAATTTCCAACCATTGAAGTGCTGCGGGTCGTCTCAAATTGCCATATTGACAAACCAGCTATGTCACGGAGTTCGGTGGTGTGGATATCTGGTGGACGGGTTCGCGACTTGACCAGCTCCCTCACAAGCTTCCGGCCGTCAATGAGCCGATAACCAGAAGCGCTATCGTGCCGTACCGTTACTTCTTCAACACAGTCACGTTCGACTACACGACTGCATTCTACACATTCGACGATTGGTCTTTGCTTCTTGATTGGCTCGCGTTGCGTGGTGTCAACCTCCCTCTGGCTTGGGTTGGTTACGAGCATATCCTTGTGGAAGTATTCCGAGAGGCCGGGCTCACCGATGCGGAAATCGCAGGCTTTTTGTCTGGTCCTGCCTTCCAGGCATGGAACAGGTTTGGTAATATACAAGGCAGCTGGGGCGGCGATCTTCCAGGTGCAGTGGATCAACGACCAATTCGCACTGCAAAAGCAGATCATTCCCCGTATGGTTGAGCTGGGAATGATCCCTGTCCTCCCGTCGTTTACCGGATTCGTCCCCCGTGCTTTGCATAATCTGTATCCAAACGCATCTATCGTCAACGGCAGTCAATGGAGCGGATTCCCCTCAACATACACCAATGATTCATTCCTTGAACCTTTCGATCCCCTTTTTGCAATTTTGCAAAAGTCCTTCATCGACAAACAGACCGCCGCGTACTGGCAGCGTCTCTCATATCTACACGCTGGACCAATACAACGAGAACGATCCTTACAGCAGGTGATCCAGCATATCTTCAGAACGTCACCTCAGCCACGTTTGCAAGTCTGCGAGCAGCTGATCCGGAGGCTATATGGCTCATGCAAGGCTGGTTGTTCTTCAGCGATGAAACATTCTGGACCGCCGAGCGCGTGCAGGCGTATCTTGGCGGTGTCCCGGGCAATGATAGCATGATCATTCCTCGATTTGTACAGCGAGGCGCAGCCTCAATGGGAACGACTGGGCTCGTACTATGGAAAGCAATGGGTCTGGTGCGAGCTGCACGACTACGGTGGAAACATGGGCTTTGAAGGGAACTTTGTGAATGTTACAGCAGAGCCACTGCGCTGCTCTGACATCGCCTGGTTCCTCTATGGTTGGCATGGGCTTGACGCCTGAGGGTATGGAAGGGAACGAGATCATTTACGATGTTCTGCTTGACCAGGCTTGGTCTCCTACAGCCATCAACAGGACATCATATGTGTCGTCCTGGGTATCAAGGCGATACTACGTTGCTGATCTCCCTTCATCTGCTGTAAATGCGTGGCAGATCTTGGGGGCAACAGTTTATAGCAACCGAGATTCATCTTCAGCAAGCCACCGTGAAGAGTATCTTGGAGCTAGCGCCTGCACTCAGCGGGCTTGTTAACCGGACAGGACACCACCCGACTCTCGTCTTCTATGACACGAACACGGACTATCGTCCCTGCCCTGCAGATGCTCATACAAGCAGGCCACTGAGTCCAAATTCATTGCTGAACATTCCAGAGTTCAAATACGATCTTGTGGATGTCACACGCCAGCTTCTCGCGAACCGCTTCATCACCCTCTACGAAACGCTTGTTGCCACCTACACATCGAATTCATCCAGCAGTGCAACTATTGCTGCAGCTGGTCAACCTCTCTTGCAGCTATTGCGTGACTTGGATGGGCTTCTGCTCACCGACGACCACTTCCTCCTCGCGAACTGGATTGGTGCAGCCAGCAGCTTGTCGTATGGAAATGCGTCATACGCTGCGTTCCTTGAGCACAACGCATGGAACCAGATCACGCTGTGGGGTCCCACAGGTGAGATCAACGACTACGCATCCAAGCAATGGGGTGGCCTCGTTGGTGGATACTATATGTCACGATGGGAGAGTTTTGTAGATTACCTGGTGGGGACGAAGGCAAGTGGTGATGCGTACAATGCGACGGCTGTTGCGAATGCCATGCTTGTGATTGGACAGCAGTGGAATGTTCAGACGTGGGGCCTGACGGTGAGCTGGGAAACGGTGGGCAACTCGTGGAGTGTGGTGCAAGCATTGGCAACGAAATATACGTAAAAGGTTGTTGGTATATCATATCTGTTGTGGGTGTGATTTGATTAACCCGTCAAAAGCAGGTGCAGGCTGCGAGTAAAGGCATGTGTTGTAGCAGATGGCGCTAGAACATATACTGGCGAAGAGGCCCCCAAGGTCGTGAGTGATGTCAACTTGAGAAAAATCGAGTGAAACGTCAAAGAATGACAAGGGAAATAGTTGTGCCTCGACGCAGTAACTTGCACTTGGTCGTCCAAGGTTCGGCGTAACGCTCCTGAAGATTCTGTCAACTGGTCAGCTCTATGTAGACTGCGGACAAAATATTCAATGTTAAGCCACACAGGTTTATTTCCACTACCTTTAGGTGGTTGGGGCTTGCATACTATACGTGTATGTCATGGAGTAGAATTGAATTCAAAGGAGAAGGAGAAGACGGAATTATGACCGTCTGGGTATGTGGGGTGTGGTTTTTCCATCGTTTCGACCGATGAATCGTTCATACGTCATGCATCTTAATGGTCAATATCAGATTCATATTGAACGTTTGCGATTGTCTCTATTTATTCAAAAGCGCCGACACCATTGCCCACGCAGCAGTCAAATTTATCCAGACTCCAGAAGCGACCACATTGACCAAGTCACCGACGAACTACATATCGTGCCATCAACAACAGCACCAATGCGAAAGCAGAAACACGGCTCACTGCTTAGATGTGCGACTCATTGACAGGCTGCCAGCCCATCGGTAGGTAGTCTACAGACAGAATAGTTGACCTCTAAGCTATTAGCGCAAGGGGTGAGTAACGGAGTTGAATCCTGGATGCAAAGTGAACTATTCATACTCACATTCAGGTCATCGCATTTAGTGCCTTTCGCAGCAATCGGTGTCTTTGTAGCAACGCTGGCCTGTTGTTTGGCATGCACTAACAGACATACATGCTGCCAAAGCAGTAAGGACGGCGAGGAAGGAGAAACGCATGATTTGTGCGAGGTGATTCGAACTTTGCGAGGGGAATCTTAACTAATATCTCTGAGGTGGGTGTACACTAAACACGGCTTGCTTTTATATCCTGAAAATAGGTTGTGAGCAGAACTTGGGGGTTCTATTGATTTGGCAGTTTGGTTGCGCCTGGTGCACGTGAATGGCAGAACTTCACGGCGAGGATGTCGGGGGAACCTTGTAAGTTCAACTATTGGTTTGTGAGATTGGTTGCATCCGGTAGATGTCAGAACTTGACGGCGAGGATGTAGGAAGAACCTAATATTTGAGGGTACATTGCCCCAATGGACAAGAATCGGAATTTAAAAAAACTTATTGAAGTCCCAGAATCGGCGGATAAACCATCCAGAATTGACTGTAAGTACTTGCCAAAGGCGAGGCAAGATTCTTTCGTGCCACGGATCACGGAGAGGTCACCCCGCCAGATAGTAGATCATTCACTTTCTCCCGTGTATTCTGAAGAACATCACAGCACGGAGTTAGATGAGATCGGCTGCTAAACATTGAACTGAACGGATACTCACCTTACGGGGCTTCGTGACGGACCAAGCGGGAAGCTTTCAACCCCGCCTGCCGCAACGCATTATCTTCTGTATATCAACCACACAGTGCCGTCGTCCAGCATCTGGCGGATACACGAGGATACACGTCAATAAGTTCCATCACGATCTTTGATATATTAGTGCTTCGAGTGTCCGTGGTGTGGTGTCTGGGGATAAATATGTAAATCCGGCGGCAATGAACGAGAGCAGGATATTACGGCCACCGTGATGATTTCCTGCGGCTAGAACAAGTCGTGTTCATTGTCATAGATTATTCGTTAGAGTGCTGAAATCTCGTCCTGAATCAAAGTCACCCAACAAAACCAAAACTTCAAGTTCCTGTTGAACATCCAGCATCAGCGCGTTTCCAACGATTTTCATTGGAACCATCATCCATAGTGAATACCTTACAAACAACTTTCTACATTCAAATCTCCCCAGAGCACACCGACTCCAACCATTCAACATCACTCCTAACCTTGGTGAGGTTCTCGCACCCATCTGACGTGATCAATATGTCGTCTTCAATGCGCACGCCGCCCGTTTCACGGTACTCCTTCAACAAGTCGTGGTTCACATATTCAGACTCCTCTACAGCTTTGAGTAAATGTTCATGGAAGTAGATCCCCGGCTCAACAGTCTATCGAAGTAAGAAGGTGAATAATCCACACAAGGTTCGAACTTACCACAACCATGCCCTCTGCGAGCGGCAACCGGAGCCGCAGGTACGTGTAAAAACTGGGGTGTCCAACTTTGTCTTGTGGAATAGTCGTGTTGTTTATTGGTTTACTAGCACTCGGGGCATCATGCACGTCCATCCCGAGCGAATGCCCGACTCCATGAGGGAAAAAGGCTGAGCTAATTCCAGAGCGCAGAATCTCGTCTTTCGAGCCTTTGAAGAGTCCGAGTCCGAGGAACCCTTCCACAAGAATCTGATGGCAGAGCAGCTGGATGGTGTCCCAGTGGACGTCCAGGTCTGAGAGCTTCCATCGATTTCTATACAAGTGTTACATGACGGTACAAAAGACGCATAGAGGGCCTACCTTCTGCATCTCCAACACGAGAGAGTATATTTGCTTGCCTTTCTCAGTGAAACTTTCCGCCGTTGCCAACAGGCATCGTGCGTGTAACTTGAAGATAGGAGTTCAGACATGTCTTACATTTAGTCACTGCCACTCACTGTCCGCAGAGTAGCAATCCCATTCACATCCTGCGTCGATAAGGAGTACCTGAGGCTCTAACTGCCTTTCGGGCGCAGGACCGCGCTGCCAATGTGCCGTGGTTCAAATAATCGTGCGGCTGTACAGGTCCCCAGGTGAACTCTCGGTCATTACAACAGTAATGCAATGTAGCGGCTCTCTTGGAGGCAGCGACGATAGGGAGATATGACTGATGAACAGCCCTGGTGTACATTGGTAAGTTGGCGGGTATCGGTATTTGCTAGTGCGTTCGTACCCTTCACGCCGGCATGACGCAACAAAGATCGCCTCAGCCTCAGCCTCTTTCTCAATCAGCCACTCTCCGGGAAGAAGAGGACGATCGATGCCTGCACCCTTTCCCTGAAGAATCTTACCCTGTACTGCATTGCCCAAAACGCGCATGACGGTCTCATGCGCCCTGGAACTGATGTCATTTGCGTGTCGGAGCATTGTTACCTCGTTCTCATCCTTGATCAATCGTGTTCTGTGCAAGGAAGAGAGTAAGTATGCATCCGTTGCGGTGTGGGTTTCTGATGTAACAATAGTCGTCCATGTACTCCTCAGGGTAAATTGGGAAATAGAGGCGAGTTGCGCGGCAAGGTATGGAAGACAGCTTCGGGATGTGACCGAAGGAGTGAATCAATGGCACTTTGTAGCTTTGAGCTATACGCAATATCAGTTACGTCGAACAATTGCTTCGCTTCCTCGATTGTGGGTGGAGGAACACTCCACATAAGGATCTGCGACCTCTATTTCCGGGATAGATAGCATGACGTTCAGCCTTGTGGAAGAATTCGTCTGTTCAGGATGATACAGAGCGAGAACGAATGATCCAGGCACGGAGCATCCTGAGAGGTAGTAGAAATTAGACTCTTGGCGAAATGGTAGCTCGCGATCTGTGTCGTTTCGGAAAGGTGTTCTTCCTCCTGCAAGAAGAATGACTTGGGGCTACTCGCGTCAATCAATGCTAAGCATGACTCTACGGATGTCATATTGAGCTACCTTCTCCTTCAACTGCGATGGAAGCACATTCATAAGCTGTTCGAACGTCCTCTGCACGTGCGCCCTCGCTGCGTTCAACTTGGTTAGCCTCCCTTTTCCAATAGATCTATATATCAATGATGACAAGCACTAACCACAGTAAGTCGACCCGGACATCATGATGAATGAAGTGATGAATAGATTGCAACAGACAGGTGATTAACCAGTTAGCACCCCTGCCAGCAACCTGCCAGTGTTGTGTGTTGGCACCAAACGCTATCACATGCACGCCGATGGTGAAGCGGTTATCATGCTTGCCTTCCAAGCAAGCGGCAGGGGTTCGACTCCCCTTCGGCGTATATTTTGCCCCAGTTCAATGCATACCCATTTAAGTAAAGTTGCTCGAAGCCGTCTTTCCTACTAAGTATAGGT
Organism: Suillus lakei; assembly: GCA_016628065.1. Lineage (NCBI taxonomy): Eukaryota > Fungi > Basidiomycota > Agaricomycetes > Boletales > Suillaceae > Suillus > Suillus lakei. Next base: position 35,311 of record JABBWA010000064.1, on the reverse strand, counting down.
TACTGGTAGTAGAGTAGTATGCAATGGCGGCTACGCTGTATTCCAATATGTTTGTTGGGCCTAAGAGTTGATAAGACCAGCAATTAGTTACCGGTATGAAGTGTGAGTGGCAAATTAGTGCTGATGATTTTCTTCCTTAAATGCTCTCTTGAGGCACCATCTTGCAAATTGAGAATCCTGAAATTTGACAGCATACATTTACAACGACAAGTAACAAATCCTGATAGTCCAGTTGGCACCCCTGAGGAGGTGGTTTAAGAAAACAAAAGGTCCATTTGAAATGAGTAGGAAAAGGAGTAAAAAAGTCGGGATTAAGTAAGTTCATGATTTCCTGATGGCGGCCCTATATCAATGTATATTTCGTTGCCAATGCTTGCACCACACTCCACGAGTCGCCCACCGTTCCCCAGCTCATCGTCAGATCCCACTTTTGAACGTCCCACTGCTCCCCAATCACAAGCATGGCGTTCGCAATAGCCGTCGCATTGTACGCATCGCCACTCGCCTTCGTCCCCACCAGGTAATCTACAAAACTCTCCCATCGTGACATGTAGTATCCACCAACGAGGCCACCCCATTGCTTGGATGCGTAGTCGTTGATCTCACCTGTGGGACCCCACAGCGTGATCTGGTTCCATGCGTTGTGCTCAAGGAACGCAGCGTATGACGCATTTCCATACGACAAGCTGTTGGCTGCACCAATCCAGTTCGCGAGGAGGAAGTGGTCGTCGGTGAGCAGAAGCCCGTCCAAGTCACGCAATAGCTGCAAGAGAGGTTGACCAGCTGCAGCAATAGTTGCACTGCTGGATGAATTAGATGTGTAGGTGGCAACAAGCGTTTCGTAGAGGGTGATGAAGCGGTTCGCGAGAAGCTGGCGTGTGACATCCACAAGATCGTATTTGAACTCTGGAATGTTCAGCAATGATTTGGACTCATGGCCTGCTTGTATGAGCATCTGCAGGGCAGTGACGATGGTCGTGTTCGTGTCATAGAAGACTAAAGTCGGTTGGAAGTGGTCCTGTCCGGTTAACAAGCCCGGTGAGTGCAGGCGCTAGCTCCAAGATACTCTTCACGGTGGCTTGCGAAGATGAATCTCGGTTGCTATAAACTGTTGCCCCCAAGATCTGCCACGCATTTACAGCAGATGAAGGGAGATCAGAAACGTAGTATCGCCTTGATACCCAGGACGACACATATGATGTCCTGTTGATGGCTGTAGGAGACCAAGCCTGGTCAAGCAGAACATCGTAAATGATCTCGTTCCCTTCCATACCCTCAGGCGTCAAGCCCATGCCAACCATAGAGGAACCAGGCGATGTCAGAGCGCGCAGTGGCTCTGCTGTAACATTTGCAAAGTTCCCCTCAAAGCCCATGCTGCCACCGTAATCGTGCAGCTCGCACCAGACCCATTGCTTTCCATAGTACGAGCTCAGTCGCTCCCATTGAGGCTGCGCCTCGCTGTACAAATCGAGAATGATCATGCTATCATTGCCCGGGACACCGCCAAGATACGCCTGCACGCGCTCGGCGGTCCAGAATGTTTCATCGCTGAAGAACAACCAGCCTTGCATGAGCCATATAGCCTCCGGATCAGCTGCTCGCAGACTTGCAAACGTGGCTGAGGTGACGTTCTGAAGATATGTTGGATCACTGCTGTAAGGATCGTTCTCGTTGTATTGGTCCAGCGTGTAGATATGAGAGACGCTGCCATACGCGGCGGTCTGTTTGTCGATGAAGGACTTTTGCAAAACTGCAAAAAGGGGATCGAAAGGTTCAAGGAATGAATCATTGGTGTATGTTGAGGGGAATCCGCCCCATTGACTGCCGTTGACTATGGATGCAGTTTGGATACAGGATTATGCAAAGCACGGGGGACGAATCCGGTAAACGACGGGAGGACAGGGATCATTCCCAGCTCAACCATACGGGAATGATCTGCTTTTGCAGTGCGAATTGGTCGTTGATCCACTGCATCCGGAAGATCGCCGCCCCAAGCTGCCTTGTATATTACCGAATCTGTTCCATGCCTGGAAGGCAGGACCAGACAAAAAGGCTATGATTTCCGCATCGGTGAGCCCAGCCTCTCGGAACTACTTCCACAAGGATATGCTCATAACCAACCCAAGCCAGAGGGAGGTTGACACCACGCAACGCGAGCCAATCAAGAAGCAAAGACCAATCGTCGAATGTGTAGAATGCAGTCGTGTAGTCGAACGTGACTGTGTTGAAGAAGTAACGGTACGGCACGATAGCGCTTCTGGTTATCGGCTCATTGACGGTTGGAAGCTTGTGAGGGAGCTGGTCAAGTCGCGAACCCGTCCACCAGATGTCCACACCACCGAACTCCGTGACATAGCTGGTTCGTCAATATGGCAATTTGAGACGACCCGCAGCACTTCAATGGTTGGAAATTGACGTACGTATACAGTCCTCTTGCACAAGCGCTTATGGTTGTGCACTCGATGTAAATCTTCGCATTTCCATCTCCTTCATCATGCGAAGCGTCACCCAGTTTGAATGTGTCCACGCCGTCTGAGCTTGCGGTTGTCGAGAGATTAAATACGAACGCATTAGAGTGACTGGGTATGCGCCTCTTCACCAAAGCGTACAGACCACTAACTTCGTCATCGGAATGCGCAGAAGTGGAAATAACACAAACAACCGCAGCTAATAGGAGGGCGGACCTGAAGTTTGCGAGAAGCCTCATGGAGACCTGATTAAAACAGTATGGTCCAAATATTTAATTGGTGCTCAAGTAGAGCCCTGGGGGAGAGGCAGAAAGGGAGTGCACATACTTATTTATATCAGGTTCGATCAGACTAAGTACGCATGATCATTGATCACAGATGATGATCACAGCTGTTGACTTGTGCTTGTAGATCGGGAATTTTGTGTTGGAGAGCCACCAGCTGGACGCGCGCGCTCATTAATAAGCGTCACACATCCATAACGGGCAGTAGGACTCCGCATACTGCCATCCAATATACGAGATGTATATACACATCTCCATGACTCTCCGATTCAGAATAGCTTGCGATCAGCTATGTGCCAGATTTTGCCAACGTCCGGGATAGGGTAAGTTCTGTTGCTGACAGCTTGATATCATTGAACTCCACGTAGACACTGCCTGCTTCAACGAGTAATTCTTTGACCAGGTCGCTGGGCTCGACTATCTTCACAGACAGTCTGTTTGCGACCTCCAAGGCAGACGTGACACCTGAAGCCTGTGAGGCTCACAAGAGGCACCAGGTTGCACCCAAACCTCTGAGCGCGCGGGAGCAAGAAATGGCAAATATCTTGAAGGCGGCCGAACGAGAAGCTGGAAACAGCTATGAAGGCAGCAATGCAAGAAAGAACCACATTGGTCAACGTATAGGCCGACGCTGTGAAGGGCCTTGGCTCGCGAGATGATAGCCGGATCGTCATATCGGTTCGTATCTATATTGATTACATTGAGCGAAATGTTCACACATCGTTTTAGAAATCGAACCATCAACTGAGTCACTTGAGCTGGACTCTTTGGCAAATGCAACAGTGGATAATCTGAGTTCAAGCATACCAAATGATGAACCCTGTACGTGCTGATTGTATTTTATGTGTCGTGCTCACATGTTCTTTCATTAGTATATATATTCTATGCATGGACAAACTCGTATTCTCGCAGACGGAGACATCGGTTTGTGGCATCACGCACAATTTTTCTGACTTGCTTGCCCGGTCTTCATGCAATGTCCAACTTATCTCGTGGCGAACGATTTCTTGACGGAAACTGGGTCAACATTCCCGCTTGCAACAAAGAGGATTGAAGCGTTGGACCCAGCAGAACTCGATGATGCCTTCCTCAAGGCCGGTCATCAACTACGATGGACCCGCAGGTGCTATTGCCAACAATAATGACGCTCGGCAGGATGACCCTGCGAAATCCTCATTCGCAAAACCTCGGGACTGCGACGCCTTGACTGGTCGGTACTCAAGGTAAGTCACTTGGCTGATCAAACCACCATTGTTCCGGCGGATTAATTGTTTTGGTACTTTTGTACCATTCTTTCGTTCAGTGGAACGCTCCATTGGGTATGCGGCTGGAGGAACAAGGCATCGAGAATCTGAAGAAGCTCGCCGTCCACGCGGCTTGAAAGAACTGGAACAGGGTCTTCTATATCCTGGCCTAGCAATAGCATAGGGACCGTTGCGCAATACGATGTAAGGGTATCTGTGACGCATGAGTTGATCAAAAGACTATCGGACCTTGGGCACAGTTGATCTGCATGCCGCAGGGAATCACTTTTAAGATTGTCTTACCATTCCGAACTTAACTCTTTTAAATTGCCCCTTAGTGTTTCTGGAGGTGCCGGCACCCCATGATTCTTTATCGTAAATCTCATACCTTCCAGTCCGCAGTTCAACTCCGAGCCACTCCAAGCTTTTCACCCTCGGTACTTTCAACTGCAAGTCAATATGTGCTGTTTCATGCTTATTCAAATGTGTTGCAATGTAGTGCTCATCATGATGTGTAAGACGGTGAAGAGACAGACTTTCCTCAAGTGCTCGTCGCCACCCAAAGCTCCGAACGATAAATCTCCGGGTCATCAGATATTTAAGCTGTCTAGCATCCACTTAGCAGGGCTGCCTTCAGAGCACCATGTCAGACTATGAACTTCTCACTTGAAGGAAGTGAATGACGATGAAGTAGGAAATTAGATTGATGCAGCGAAATGTACTCGTCGGACTGATATATGGTACTATAAGATTTTCTTATGTTTGAGGTGTCTGGTGTCCCAACCATGTAACTGCCTCATTCGGTGCATGTCACATTGTGTAACGGAGCGAGCGCGTCCGGCTTTCCATAGACAACGGGAGCATCATGTTGTTGAGATGATGAAAAGTCAACGTGAGGTTCCGCCCGAAAGAGATAGTAATCCGAGGCTCGTTATCAGCAAAGCAAACGTTCATCAGCAAGTACTATGTAATACTTATCATAGCTGTTCGGCATCAGACCGGCCCGGCCGGAAGCTTGAGGGGAGATGGCTTCTGCCTGCACGTGGAGAGTTCAAGTCAACCTCACGAACAACTTGATTCTCTTCCGCGAGCCGCGGCATATACTGATTTACGTAGAACTTACGCTGTGTGCAAACCGCAGATCTCGATTTCTACGATACATGCTAGAACACCTCGACAATGATAAGTACGTCGATGAATTGATGATCGAATAATATATATATATATAGCAAATTAGTTGTAAGGCAAATATCGTAAAGGACTCCGAATGAAGGCTACCCCTAGCTAGCCTAGCATGCGGAATCGGATAATAGTCCGTCGACCCAGTAAAATACTGTGCGAGTCGTCGGGAATAACCGCTACCTCCAGCTCCCCCAACACTGGTTTCCTGTATGGGACATGCGGTGACGAAGTGTCACTCTCTGAGGGCGTAGAAGTCTCGGTATCCTTTGAGTCCGTTGTGTTGGATAAAGGACGGAGGGGAACAATCAACTCTAGGGCACATTTGTATCGCATGATCACCCCTCCAGACTTGATTTTGAAACCTTCCGTTGGCCTACAGGGTAGGCAACATCAGCCGTCCGACCGACTCGCACAGCTAAAAACACTTACTTGAATTCAGTGAGGAGGGTTTTATCAAGCTCCCTGAGAGTTGAGGCAGCTTCCTTTTGCATCTCCTCCTCCTGACCGCGCTCAGTATCAGACTTGCCTTGGACATAATCCTGGTGTCCCCGCTGACCGGTCACCGTCGAATATTCACCATTGAACGCAAATAACACGGGATCAAGCCTCAACAGCGCTTTCTCGCCTGCTGTCTGAAGCTTCACGCGCAAGTACAAGATTTGTGCCTCCAAGAACCGCCCCAGCATTGCACTAAACTCCGACAGTAACACGCTGCGGTTTTGAAAGAGAGGAAAGGGTGAAATATCAGATGATGAAGTCTGCTCCACCGGGTCTTCCAAGTCCAGGATGGTTCCAACAGCCGATCGTTTTGCTCTTGCGTCGTCACGAGCACGCATGCGGCAAACTCCACAGCATTTCCACCGGTATTCGGTCACGGGTAGTAGCCTTGTGTGACAGCGAGGAACAGCGCAGGTGCGCGAGCCTTCCACTGGCCTCATCTCGTCGGTTTGTTCCTGCATCTGTGGTCAGCGATGCAAGGTTAAAACGGAACCCTTAATGTGACCTACCTCCAAAAACGGTGCAGTATAATTGTGAACAAGAGCGGACTCGTGGGTGCCTATCTGAGCTAAAATAACATTTGGTTAGCCTCAGCGATCTTAGACGGGACATTGCGCTCACAGAATTCCTCCATACGATGGCGTGCTTTCTCCATACGAATCCTCTGGTACTTCCGTTGGTATCTCCGGCAGGAATCACAGATCTTCCAGCGGTAATCCGGAGGCAATACGATGTTACAGCGCTTGATCCCGCACACGCGCACACTGGCGCCGCTAGGAAGTCGAGAAGCAAGCACAGGGATGCGAATCTTGATCATGGATGAGTCTTTGGTATCAGAGTCCGAATCGACTTCTTCGTCTTCTGAGGAGAGATTCGTCAAGTCACTGTCCCATCCGGAGATGTAAACGTTGGTGATTTCAAGTTCCGCGCCAGCGTCTCTACCACACTCAGCGTTGAGTGTACTGGAAGTACTCGCGGCTGCCGCAGAATCAATGTCGACTTGTCCATCAGGAAGCTCCAACAACGGTAGATCGTCTACAGCATCGAGGACTGCTTCCTGTGAGTGTGAAGCTAATACTCCTGGCTCTCCGCTCGCCAATGAGACAAGCTCCGCAGTTGCACTTGCAGCGATGGCAGCCTGTTGGCGCTCTTTCCAGCGCTGCAAGCTGCATTTATAGCACCTCTGCCATGTAGCTGATGGGGACACGGTTCCTCCGCACCCGAGCGTTTCACACAGTGCGCTGTAAGAATTATTAGTCTAACACATATAGGATAGTGATCGAACACCACTAACTTGGACTGGCTGAGGGCTTGGAGAACGGACGGTAGTGCTGAGGGCCAGGGGTGAGAGCTGCGAAGGCCCACGTACCAAATCTGAAGGTGGGACAGTATCACCGACAATTTTTGCTGTCGAGTCGACAGAATCTTGTGCTGCAAGCTCTTCATCCTACACGACGGCTCAGACTCAGTGATGGTGATGTTAAACTCGCATCTCACTGACCTCAGGATACATCAACTCAAGGTCCAAAACATCGTTGCTTGCACCAAGTCCCGCAAACGTTTCCCGCGGGAGCTGCACAAGGGCCTCGGCCCTCTGTGCGGCATCTATATCCCGCTTTAAATCGCCGATTTTCAAATGCATTCTAGACAAAAGTATAAAAAAACCCGATTTACCTTGACCTTCGAGATGAGCACCCCAGAAGGAAGTTCATCCTTTCTCATGCGCTTCGGAAGGCGTTTGGGGGCAGGGGGCGGTGCAGGCGCTCCACGGCCAAACCCCAACCGCAGACACGCATCGCAAAAGTTGAAAAGCTGGTTGGGCGCTAGTTGCGCACCACAGCCGTAGCGCATACACACACGCATGGACGACACGACAACCTGGCGTCAATCATGGGCGAAGTTCATTTAAGGGAAGAATTTATGAATACACACAGGGACAGGGGAAGGGGCAACAAGTTCTCCGCGAGAGTTGAAGAAACACGGACGGGGAGGATCGCAGGGTGGTTTTTCGATACCAGGTGATGTGGTCGGGAGTAGTGATGGTGGGTGCGGATTAATGCGCCTTGAAGGCTTCAGTTTCATGCCCTCTTGCCTCGTTCGACATGCAGGGCAGAGTGTGTAAGAGGTCGAGGTGATTCTTGGTCCTTCTACGGTTATCTGGCACGAAACGCATGTCGAAAAGAACCGTCTCTGGTAACATGGTCAGGATGACGCCAAAAATTCCGACACTCAGTGCAAAAACCCTGCAGGCACATCCTGGGCATATGTTACAAAACACACAACTCACAGGTTGTCCAAGCGTCGCCGCGTCTTGGTTTGCAAGGAGAGTATGGCCTGGCGAAGGAATACCCCGGGCCCTGAGCGAAAACTGACAGTCATCACAAACTATCCATGGAAAATCTTGTGGTAAAACGAAACCACACTGATGGCATATCCGAACACGAGGTTTTGACGCCTGCGAGGGGATGAAAGCTGGGGCAGCAGGAATTCTCATATGATTCGCTGCGGGGTTTAAGTCATTCAGCAGCATGCCTCGGTATGTACTTATTGTACGGCCACGCAAAATCACAGTCTGCCACAAGTTTGCCATGCGTCAGCATCTTAAAAAACTATAGGATATCAACGTCTGGACACATACTTAGTATACTAGATCATGCATATCAGCAAAAAATCGGAGTCAGAGACTACACCAGCAGGTGTTGGAGAGAAGCAAAGACGGTAATAGTCTGTTGAAAACGGAGCTTGCAATTGCAAGCCAGGGTCAGGCGATGACAAAAAAAAATTATACCATTCCCAATTGGATCCTCCTCGCGACCTAGGGCGGCGTAGCAGTACATAATTAATTGCTATCAAAAAACATCACGGCCGAGTACTACGACTCGGTACCGACCTCTCTCTTTGACTTGTCATAGCACTCCAAAGTCACACTCGCCAAAAACCCAGGTATACACTGCTCCTCATTCACCCAGAATCGCATCAGCTGCGGAAGATCTTGCGGGCCGCCTTCGCCTTGCGCAATGAGTTGCATTCTCGCTCCTTCTCCGTTCTCGCCGGGCTTCGTCAGAGGTTGGAACACAAATGACGCAGAAAGATCGTAGATCGATGTCACACGGACTTGCCCGTTAGGGTAAAACGCGAGCTTGAGCCCGAGCATGGATGCTATGGCTTCTCGGAACTCAGCGCTCTTCGCAGTGAACACCTACCGAACCATGGTGACGTCCGCCATCAATTACTGCAAAGAACCATGGGGAGGATACACGCACCTGCTGCAAGCGCAAGAGTCTCTTCTCCTTTTGCTTTACCACTTCCTCGAGCTCCTTCTTTTCCTTATCGAGCACCTCCCAACTTTCCCTGGGAACTAAATCGTCGCGCGGAATCCCGTCGTCGGCTACCAAGGCTCCGCTGTTTTCAAGCTCACGTAGGCGCTTGATGAGCGCTTCGTTTTCGCTCTTCAGACGGTCCATCACCGACTGTCGCAAATCAGTCCACTGCTGCGCCGGATTGTCGCGCAGACACAGCACACGCATGCCTGGTGGGACGTGGTTCCCCGCACCGATTTCGCCACGGAGCTCAAACAGTGTTTGTTCGAGCTTCTCGATCTTGTCGTCCTGTTGCATCAGATTTCCTTGCGCTTCTTGCAGACCTGTATGTATGTATGGCATTGAGTGAGGAATGAGATAAATGTTTTTGTTGAGTCATACCTTTCGTTGCTTCGTCTGCTGCAGCTTTTTGTGCATCAATCTCACGAACGAGATCCTTGCGTGTACGTTTCGGTCCTCCTATCACATTATCAGCCTCGGCAGCATCCAGTGCGCTCTGCAACCGAGAATTTTCGAATTTGTAGTCAGTCATAGACTGCTCAAGATGCTGGATCCGCTGCTGAGAAAGGCTGTCCACAGCTGGTGACTCGCGTGCAGCTGACTCCTCGGCAGTGAAACTGGCCTGAAATAGTGTGATAAGCTATTAAGACACCAGTTTGGAGTGCAAACACGCACGACAAGGGCTTGGAGGAACCTGGCTTCTCGTTCCGCCAGTTGAGCTCGTTGTTCTCGTCTTACCACCTTTTCTTTCATTATTTGCACCTCTGCTTGCAGGGCATCCGCAGCCTCACGAGCTTCGGATACTATCTTATCAAAGTTGGATAGCTCGGCCTCACGGCGGCGAAGGAGTGCCATGTTTACACCATGTTCTTCCATTAGTCGTGCGTTCTCTAGACGTAATGCTGACAGATTTTGCACCAAGGAGATGGAAGTGTGTGATGATGTGTTGGATTCGCTAGTTCTGCTTGCCCTAGAATACATAAATTAGCTTTCGAGTGGGGAGATTGGGTCGGTACTTGCCAATCTTTCCGTTCTTGTCGAGCAGCTTCGACTTGAGCCTCTAGCTTGGCGACTTTCTCTCGAAGGCCTTCCATGATAGCCACCTTGCTTTCCAAAGTACGTTTCTCTTCTCGAAGAACTTCTACGCTGGCGTGCCGGTCTTTGTACCGGGCAAGTTCAGTGGTGAGTTTTGCGTTGATTGACTCGAGAGAACGAAGGTATCCTGCTTGTCGCTGCAGTTCGTCTCGCACAACACTCCAATTCTCGTTTTCATTAGAACTTCTCGCAGAAGAGTCAGTGGCAGCATGAGCATCGTCTAACTGTTGTTGTAAACTCTGCACTGCATTGCCTCGCTCCTCTGCAATAGCTCTAAGGTCTGCGACTTCTTTCTCCAACGCTGCGTTTTGGCGAGCGAGAACTGAAGATTGCGACTTCTGAGAAGCGAATGTTTGTGAGTGGCTGCGAGAAAGGTTCGAGTGTTCGTCCTCAAGTTCCGCGAGGTTTTCTCGAACGGCAGCGAGAGAACTGCGTAGCTGTCGAAGTTCTAAATCTGCCTTGCGCTATAGAAAATGGTGAGTTCCGACGGTATGCACGCGGAAATGACGCACCTTTTCCTCTTCTCTCTCCGACTGCTCCTGCAATTTTTCCTCGCGTTCCTTCTCCTCTCTCTCCGCAAACCACCTTCTATCTCTTTCCAGCCTTTCTATCGTGATATCTTTTTCACGGAGTTTAGCCTCGAGCTCGGTTTTACTGGCCTGTGCGGCGAGCAGCTGGCGTTCGAGGGAGGCGTTTGCCATGTGTGAGGTGAATGCATTAGAACGTTGCTGGCGCTTTGCAGTCGAGTGCTGCGGGTCTGCAATTTGTTTGAGGTCAGGTTTCTCTGAACATGAGTATCCCGAAGGCGTGTCTCCCCAGCGGGAGGGCCAGTGAACTCACCCCGTTCGAGCTCTGCCATTAGGGAGTCACGTTTAGTGGTAGCTGAACGCGAGGACAGCAGTGGACCCTTCGTGGCCGGCTTTGAGAACGTTGAACTGCCATTGAACATCGTCGGTGTCGCTGTCAAAGCGTATAGAAGCAATCCGAACTTCCGAAGCGATCAAAGCTTTGTTTGCACAGCCACTCACCGAAGAAGTTGGTTTTCATTTCCTTAGCATTCGAAACAGGCAGTTGTCAACTCGGCAAGAGCTAGCTCCATCTTTCAACTTGACGTTAACACTCGAAAACAGGCACTGCTCATCATGAACTCGAGCGATTCTGAAGCAGGTGATGAATATTATGATGAACTCGAGCCCGATGGCAAGCGCTCGAAGAATGATGACGGCGGCTACATACTTAGGAATGTCCTCAAGCTTCCCCGTGCCACGACCTACACGACACAGGCACTTTATGGTGCGTCTCTTGCTTGCTATGGTTCTGTATATGGATTCTCGTTGACTCCGTTGCAGAGCAGATCATTGGCAGCGACATTGACTTGGAACCGGAGTATCAAAGAGGTCTGTGAAGTCTTTCCTATAGTCCAAGTCTTAAATGACTAGAGCCGCGTTCTCTCAGACGTTGTATGGCCAGAGTCGAAGCAAGTGGGCCTTATTGACTCTATACTTCGCAATTTTTATATTCCACCTGTGATCTTTGGTGAGCATATGACCTCGACAGGCTATGTAGTATACCGCTTATTTCCCCGTCTATTCATCCTCCAGTTTCGCATCAGCACTCAGATGGTTCAGAAACCAAGACATGTATCGACGGAAAGCAACGGCTCACGTCAATACAACGGTGCATTTTCTCGACTATTCATCTTGCTGAACGACTGACAGTCATTTTCTCTCTGCTGCCGCAGGTTCATGGATGGACAGGTTGGTCATATTTATCTGTTCTGCGCTATCCAGCTTACAGAATTCTCAGATTCATCGTTAGTAATTGTTCTTCTTTCTATTTTCGCTTCTAATCGCGATATAACTCGGCAGACAAAGACCCGTAAGTAACAACAGTTTGTCGATTCCCTGGCTTCTGTTAATATTACACAACGAAGACAAACCGGTGACAAGTACTGGTACAAGCCGAACGCTGCTAACCAAACCGGGCGGTCTGCGGGCTATATTCTGCCCATCAAATATCAACGACTGTTTGCGAATAAGCAGATTGTATGCATAGAATATCAAGACCTTCCTGATTTCGAGGAACGGGAAATCTTCCAGGTAAGCCATCACCACATTCTATAATTTTCGGTCGCTCATTCAAGTCCAGAGAGTACAACTCGGAATGGCCCTCACCCCTGCGGGTCAGTGCATACTTGGCTGATAGTTGTATTCTTTGTTCACCCTCTTCTTAGAGAAATTGCAGGTGACGAATACCCCTATGGCTAGCTTCGTGCGAAAGCTAGAAGTAGAGTATTTTGGAGTAGACAAGCCACTGGGCGGCGACGCTTTAGATTGGGACCGTTCACGCGGCGGGGACTTCCGGTGCATCGCTCAGGCGCTCTATTGCATCTCAAAGTACCCTTCCCTCCAGTCCGTGGGTACCGTTTTGCAGATAGAGAAATGGCTGCATAACCCTACCCGACGGGCCAAAAGCAAAAAGAAAGCAAGTGACGATGGCGAAGACCTCACAAAGGATGAACTCTTCCTCTCATGCATCCACGACACCTTCCGCGTCTTCTCGCAGCTAGTCAGCGACCGTGATCTGTGCCCTATATTCCTACAATCTGGCTGGCGCGTCGCACCTGTGGAGTTCATCACTATATGTCTCTTAATCTCCATCGAGAAAGATAAGCTGCAACTGCGCGCAGCTCGCAGAGAAGCTTGGGCGCATGCGGGAGGTGGTGCGCGAAGAACACGTAGATATCCGGATGAATGCTCGTGTCGCTAAAACGTTGCTCGACTTCGTCAAGGAGATTGGTCCCCAGGTGCAAAGCACCTCTGGGACGAAGCGAAAGCTGGAGGAGGAAGATGTTGTGATGCCGCTCAGCAGACTGCCTGAAAGCCCGAAAACGAACTGAGACCCCGCCAGTACTGTCTCCCGCTGTGGGCTCCTACAACCAGGTTAACTTTGTCAATCCTTCTATGATTAGCGCTCCCACTCCGCTGCCGCCACCGCCACGTCCAACAGTCATTCCTGACAGACTGGCAGCCCTCCGCGATGCTAAGAAGTCTATCTCAAATCCTTCCCCTCCACGCATCCCGCCGACTGCGCCCGCTGCTCTACGGAAACCCGGACCAAGTAAATAGGCGTGTTATACGTTGGCAGTATGCGCTCGCGGAATTTAAGGAGGTATATTACTACTACTTACTATCGTGGCAGATCTGTATCATATCAGTACTTTCAAGTTGTGTCAATTGTCTAGTGAAGGTATCGGTGTTGGTGGTGGTCCTGATTCAATGAAATGATGTTAGCATTGGTTGGTAGTCCAGACCTCGGGAGCCCGTGCAGGGGTAGCCCATATATTAGTATCATACCCACACGTTTGGAGTGTTGCGTCTTTGATAAGGGCTGATGCGGCTTCCGGGGTGGAGCTATCTGGGCCCTGGCCCTGGCATAATATTTGTTATTGTAAGTTGTCATCTAACGACTTCGGATTCAATACTCAACAAAATTCAACGTTTCAACATCTTGTCAAGTGCGATTTCAGTACAAGTTACTCGGATTCAGTTGGTAGTTGAGCACATGTACCATAAGCCAAGATCAGCCAAGAGATCCAATTCAGTGACAGCTCTGAGTCAGCCGCAAGCACCCGGACAGTGCGCACACATGGCAAGTTCAACTCAATATCCTGCGTTGACGTTGATCGATGATCGGCCAACAGCGGCGAGTTGCGACTAGTCAATGTATCGTGGATAAATAATGACGGGCGGGCGGACGTACGTCGCGACTTCAAGTTGGTCCCGTGCTCAGCGGACGTTGCTCGATCGATGCGTCAAAGGTCGCGCTGGGTGCCCAATGCTACAGCTAACCAACCATGCTGGGTCCATAATGCAGTTCTTGTGGATCCAGCTGGCTAATATAAGCACCTTTGGCTTCTCCGAAAGCGCGCAAAATATCTTCGTGCACCTATTTGAAATCGCTTTTTTCCGGAAGCTCTTCGGTGAAGATTCATGTCCTTCCACGAGCCTGTCTTAATGGCCGAAGGGGTATCCCAGACTCCGGGTCTTTGGTATTTGCAAAGGATAAGCAAATACCAACGTTCTCATCCGTTCTCTGATCAACATGGTACGTCCTTCTCCGCGTGCCAAAATTCCACTATCGTGGGCTCAGAAATCGAATTCCCTGACCGTAAACTCTCAACTCTAGATTCTACAATATTGGATTTACTCATCGTTTAACCGGCGTGCTATTTATACAACTTCTCCTCGTGTTTCTTCTCTTTAGTTTGGCCGCGGTAAGAGATAGGCATGCTGAATTAGGCTGAATGTACTATGTCTAGCCAAGAAAACGGATCTACAAGCCCCTTTGCAGATGCGACTCAAGTTTTGTAACTGCCCAGAATACTCCGAGCATAAGAGATTGCGTATTCAGGCCGCTTATCATCCAAGACCCATGCGAATCTGCTCCCGAAGCAGTTTAAGAAGGTTACGAGCTTGATTATAAAGGATTGGGAGCCTCATTCCTGATATCTTCTTCTACTGTCGCTGTTGTGACACCAGCTGTGGTCATACATTCAACATGGCGGTCGACTTTCAAGATGAGCGGTACAGCCCAACCGATTTTGAGAAGAGTGATATCAAGGCTCAAGGTGAGTCGGTACAGCGCTTCACCTTCCAGTGTTTATCTTAGTGTATCACAGAGGTCCTCGAGACCATCGCTGACTTTGACGATCCGAACATCGATCGTGACGGTGCCATCATCGGAGTCCTTGGTAAACCTCACTGTGATTTAAGTTATAGCGCACAACCTCATGATTTCTGTAGAGGATGATTCGCCGTACCCAGAGGTCCGCAGTGCTGTAGCTAACACGGATGATCCGTCTATCCCTTGCAACTCGTTCCGTGCGTGGGTCATGGGTATGCTTGATTTTTTCTCCGTTGAAAGAGACGCTTGACGCTGATGGGCATGATCGGCAGGCATCGCATGGGCCATCTTGATTGCCGGCCTGAATCAATTCTTTTTCTTCCGCTATCCTTCTGTGTCTATCTCGGGTATCGCGGCGCAATTGCTTTCTTTCCCTGTAGGTCGTGCCTGGGCAAAGGTAAGCTAGCTGAGTTCGAGATTTTTTTTGCAATCATCATTGACAACGAACCGCGTCTGGACTGAATAGGTCGTGCCGAATGTCCGCGTCTTTGGTGTGAAGATGAACCCTGGACCATTTTCGATTAAAGAACATGTCTTGGTTACTATCATGGCCTCCGTGGGTGGATATTGTGCGTGCTTCGATCGTGTTGTTTCCACTTTACGATTAACTACAGTGTTCAGCTGCCTATGCTGTATGTCTCTCAGCTGTGAACTTGCCATGAAGTACTCACATGATGTCGCTTTCAGACTGATATCATTGCGGTCCAACGAGTCTATTATGGACAAACTTACAGTTTTGTTTGTGAGTTCATGAGCAAGTTTTGTGAACCTCACTCACGGAATGTATCGTTTCCTTTGTTAATTGTGCGGTCTCGCTTTCTTGGCATCTTCCCAAAATATCACATCCCCTTCTGTCTTGACGATCTTCTTGGTTGCCGGGCTTTGATGCTGATCATTCTCCCATGTATGTGCAATGGATTATCAATGACCCCCTTTTGGTCAACATGCGGACATGGTTGCGGGGGTAGATCAATGGATGGTGGTTATGTCCACTCAGCTCATCGGTTTTTCGATCGGTGGCATCTTGCGGCGATTCCTCGTGCAGCCTCCCTCGATGAGTACGAATTTAGCTTCTTTCCCACCTTCAATCCGTAACTCACACCTTGGCACAGTATGGCCCTCTAACCTCGTGACGTGTGCTCTCTTCAACACACTCCATTCGCAGACATATGCAGGTATAGGTACCCGCGGGGGAATTTCGCGTGAACGCTTCTTCTATTATGCGTGGATGGGAGGTCTCCTATGGTACTTTGTACCTGGGTACCTCTTCCAGGGCCTATCTTACTTCTCATGGGTATGCTGGATTGCACCAGACAACATCGTGGTCAATCAAATGTTTGGATATGTGAGCGGATTGGGAATGAGCATGGTCACATTCGACTGGTCTCAGATTGCTTATATTGGTAGGTTTTTGATCACGTCATCATGGTTTGTGTTTTAACTATTGACCATAGGTAGTCCGCTTGGTGAGTTACTGGACGTTCTTTGTGGGGGAGAGGCTCAAGTTATCCTGCTACTTTTCACAAAGCCACCCCATGTACGCGGAACAGAATGCACCCTCAGTTCGCACCTGATCCTCTCTTTGTATAGGGTGGGCCGAGGCAAACATCGCAGCTGGCTTTGTATTCTTCTTCTGTAAGTATTCTCGCTTCGCAGCGTCATTTTCCTTGCTAAAAGGTATCTAGGGCTCGTTGTCCCTGCGCTGTACTACACTAATACATGGGACAGCCAATATATGCCGTATGAGTTATTTTATTGTGCCCATTGCATCATGATAACATGGCCCACCGCTACTAGTATTTCCTCAAGGACATCGTTCGACAACACTGGTGCCTCATACAACATTTCCCGCATCATCAACTCGGATGCCTCTCTTAACCTGACAGCATATCGGGAATATAGCCCTCTGTTTCTCTCGTGCGCCATTTCTACTATTTATTTCTTACATCTCACCTCATGTATCCGGATCCAGGACGACATTTGCCATGTCCTACGCCCTTTCGTTCGCCTCCATCACAGCAACGCTCATGCATGCATTCCTGTTCTTCCGGAAACAAATCTGGATCCAGAGCAGACGCTCGATGCACGAGCAGCCCGACGTCCACGCCAGGCTCATGTCCAAGTACAAACAGGTGCCAGAATGGTGGTACATGATCGTATTTCGTGTGTCATACCTTTGAAAGTTTCCTATCATCACGCTGATCAGTATGCAGTGCTCATGTTTGTGATTGGTGTGATTTCCATTGAGCTGTGGCACACTGAGTTCCCAGTTTGGGCTTTCGTCTTGTCCTTGACTATCGGTGATTCACTCGTGTCAAATGTTAAGGGGATTGAAAGACTGATCGGCTTCTACAGCATTCTTTTACGTCGTCCCCATCGGGATGATCCAGGCCATCACCAACCAGCAAGTTGGACTGAAGTGCGTGAAGATCAGTTGATGGTAAATGTGCTCTTCTGACGAAGCTGATATCAACAGCGTTATCACTGAACTAGTCGTTGGATATGCCCTTCCTGGAAGGTGAGTCGCGAAAATAGCTGTGGCTTTGGCAGTTCAGTTGATAAATCGCATCAGACCCATTGCAATGATGATGGTAAGGATGCTATATTTATGACATCGGGAAGTGAAGTAACGCTTTGTCCGCTCAGTTCAAAACCTGGGGATACATCACCATGTACCAAGGTTAGCCTTTCCACCTCGTCACTTTATTCTCTAACTGGAAAGCCTGCAGCTCTCACTTTTGCTTCCGACTTCAAGCTTGGTCACTACATGAAGATTCCTCCGCGGACCATGTTTTGGGGTTAATGGTTTCCATCTTCTTACCATCGCGCACAACTAACTGAATGTCGTACAGGTCAAGTCGTAGCTACTGCCATCGCCGGAACTGTACAGCTGGGTGTGCAAGCATGGATGTTTTCCAACATCCCAGATATCTGCAACCCCCACCAGAAAAACGGTTTCATCTGCCCCAACACAGAAGTCTTCGGAACCGCCAGCTTTATCTGGGGGGTCATTGGTCCACAGAGACAGTTCTCGTCAGGCCAGGTCTATCATGGTGTGTACTTCTTGAACACGTCGAGTTTAGGTGGACCTGAGGCTTCTGCACGAAGCGCTTGTATATTTCTTCCTCTTCGGCGCAGTCTGCCCGGTTGTCGCATGGCTGATCTCGTTGAAGTGGCCAAATAGCTTCATTCGCTATGTCAAGTGCGTCTTTTCTTCTCTGCCAAGGAACACTTCTCACGAGGTCACACGAATGCAGCTTCCCCGTTATCTTCAGCGGTATGGGGGCCATTCCACCAGCCAGTGCGCTGAACTACGTCCCATGGGTAATCGTTGGATTCATTTTCCAATACGTTATCCGGCGTAAACATTTCTCTTGGTGGACGAAGTACAATTGTAAGAGGTCCCACCGGTCTTGCGCTACCTTTCGCTGAAACAGGCCTTTTACCAGATGTCCTTTCGGCTGCCATGGACTCTGGTTTGGCCGTATCCATCATTTTGATCTTCTTCTGCCTCCAATACCCCAACAACGGCACAATTGCACTGAACACTATCCAGACGTGGTGGGGCAACACTGTCTATGGGGCTACTGCTGATGGAAAGGCCATGCCGCTCTTGACGTTACCAACAGGTTCTACTTTCGGGTGAGTTGCTGCATTCGTTGTATCTTTCAGCAGTGGTCTTACGGGCGCGTTGCAGTCCGACGACGTGGTAATTATTAACCTGACGACGTGAAATGATGTACGATATGTATCGATATGATCTATGTCAATATGAATTCTTGACGAACTGGATGTTTCTGTCTTGACGCAGAGGGTTCAAATAATCGATGGACCGTGCGTAGTGATTTGCACAATCCTAAACTTTCTTATCTTGCAAGAGCGTCAACATAGCGTGATTTCATTCCTCTAACTCTCTTTTGGCTCGTTTCCTTTCTCGAATAGAGTTGCTGTCTAACGGCAGTTCGCTTGCCGTAGGCTACTCTAAGTTACCTATAACCACCTCCTTCTCAAGTGACCGAAAGATTTTACGAATATGTAAGGATCCCATAGTACTATCCTTTAAGCACTGAAATAATACTTCTGATCGAACCTAGGCGGCGCAAAGCGAATCATATCAGAGATACGTGGAAGCTTCGAGTCAATACTCCATATATGTCATTTGAATCCCTGTTCCTTCACTTCAATAACCTTTGTATTACTTAGTACACTTTCATGTCATCACATCTTCACATTTTCACACGAGTACATTAAAGGGTGCAGCATTTCAATGAAGTTCAAAGCTATGAAACTTGTCTAACCGTCATAATCTCGAACTCACCCTTTGTTTTTTGTCACTCGATTCTCCCTTTCACGCTCGTACTAAAAGATGGCCTGTATTGTAGTAGTGCGTTATCGAATTCTATTAGACTTCACCCATCATTTTCGTCTGAACGCGCTCGCGTTATCGTCGTCATCTGACTTTGTCTAAATCTCTCTCTTTCTCTCAACTCTGTCTACGCGCGTGGTTATTAACCCTAACCCAAGTGTGTCTATATAGGGATTACTGCTACATTTTTTGGGCTTCCGCTTGGAAGTTGGAACACAGTCAGTTTACACTAGTAGCCTAGACTGGTGTACCCGTCAAGCTGATCTCTCTGCGTTCGCGGGCGTCCTTTTGGACCCCCTTCCCATTGGTCCTAATAAGAACAGTGAATCTGATGTCGCACAATCGTGGATGGCGAGGAAGACGGAATTATAGTGAAAACCAAGATGATCGCTACTCCAGATACGGTGGTTCCAGCTACCCGACCTATGGCAGCTCTTATGGGCAGCCGTACGGATACGACTACCACTCGAATGGATACTATGCAGATGCTCAACCAAGCCAGGGATATAACTACTGGCGCGACAGTGACCCGTATCACGCCCAAAACCACCATCAGTCCACCGTCAACTACAATCGCAGTCATGAACATGCTAATGGCTACCATCACGCTGAGGATTCTTATGGAAGAGAGCAGAGGCAATTGCGACGGGGCGGCAGTCCGCAGAGAAATTACCATTCACGTGCCCAAAGAGCTGATTTGCCTACCCCATATATTGCTCCGCCTTTGTTCCGTCGAAGAACACCTGAATCGAATCCCCCTCATGCATCACACATGAAATCTCCAACACCACCACCTTCTCCACCCCCTGCAGAGCCAGACCCAGCGTATATGGCACTTTCGCTCGAGCCATCACACATAGTCGATGATCCTCGCGCCTCCCGAAAGCTTCTCATACTAGATTTGAATGGCACTCTACTCATTCGGTCGCAACATTCACGCGCACGACCGAAAGACGCATATGGCGGAATTCCCACTGGTCCAGCACCGCGCCTTCGCGCAGTGCAGCCGCGTCCTTACATACCCGCTTTTCGAGCGTATCTTTTCGCACCCGAGACTCAAGAATGGCTGGACACTATGGTCTGGTCTTCCGCGCAACCCCATAGTGTGGCGGACATGGTTGACAGGGTTTTCGGTGATGTCAAAAGCAAGCTCGTCGCAGTCTGGGACCGCGGGAGTTTGGGACTTACTAAGGAGGACTATCGTGAGTGTTTAGCTATTAACCCTTGAATGATTTGCAATGTTACGCTTTACTGATACTATTGATAGACCGAAAAGCACTGACGACCAAGGATCTTACAAAGCCCTGGACATTGCTTCCATTAGGCACCAACCCAGCAGTGATCGCGGTGCCATCGGAAGCGGATTGTGCCGCAGAGCAAGCTGGGTTGGCTCCTTCGGTGGCACACTCCGCCATGACCACCCTTCTCCTCGACGACTCTCCTCACAAGGCTCGTCTCCAACCATACAATCACGTCTGTATACCCGAGTATACTTCCTCATTCAGGGAAAAAGACCTTCAGCAGTTTCAGCGCGAGAAGATAGAAGCGACTCAAGGACAGCAAATGCCCAAAGCTAGGAAGCGGAAGCGGAAAACAAATGAATCTGTGCCGAACCAAACTGAGTCGGCAGAGATACTGTTACCCTCCTCAAACTCTGGTTCGAATCTAGTCGGTTCTACCTCAGCTCATGTGGAGCAATCTTACGTCCCCATTCCGCCTACGGAAAGAGCACAGGCACCATCTCGATTATCTGATGAGCCCTACGACCCCACCATTCTTGCGGTCATAGGTGTCCTGGACGAAATCAAGAAGCAGAGTAGTGTTGCCGGGTGGATACAAGGCGGGGGTCTTTGGGATATCATTCCCGTTCCTGAGGCTGAAAGAGAATCCATTGTTACTGCATCAGTCTCGGACGCCAGCATTGTCGAGGATCTCCAACTGCCAATCGGCTCTCAGGAAGCGCAACCGCTCACGAAGAAAGAACTTCGGGTAGCACAAAGACTCGCGACAAAACAGCGAAAGCACACGGAACAAGCAACGACGTCTGCCACACAACCCGCTCTTAGTGCCGACAAGGAAGTTATCCAGACCGGGAATGATGAGTCTACCACCGCTGGTATTTCGGTTGAGGATGTTCCTACTGCTGCACCAAGCGCTGGTGTAGAAAGTGTGGAAATGTGGTTCAGTGATGAGCTGATATTGACTTATTGGGTTTGGAGAGGGCGCCAGGCGCTTGACAGTTTGGGAATCGAAGCAGATCACGGCGTAACCGGATAGAGTCGGTCCGCATAGCTATTAGTAGAACTATGCCATGCTACACTTGCCTCATTTTTTCTCGTCATCAAAGTTATTTTGAATCTTCGCTGTTGTACCTCTTACGTACTTAAGATGGTCTGTCCTGGCCATGCGAATGAACATTGCTGAGACTCGTCCTATCATAGTAGGAAGCACAGTAACTTACTAAGAACGTCTTTTACAGCCAGATTGTCTCTTGCTACAGCTTTAGCAGCTTATCGGCTATAATTTCAGGTGTTCATATATTCGTGACGCTACGATTGCCAGACATGAATGACTGTGGAGGAGCCTCAAAGCGTATACTTACGGCGGTTCGTGCACTGTTATTTTTCTTGCTTGATCACTCACCTGACCCTTAATGTGTGGTCATCAACGTTGCCCGCCATATGATCAGATATCAGACCAGACATTTGTGCGAATGTCGCAAGTTGACTAGGACAGGTTGGACCTGGACCTGGTGTTATTTAAAGCCAGTCTGGTCCAATGTTGCACTGTTCCCTCGGGTAAACGTCTGAACATTCATTCACCCTCAGCTCCACACGATGTTGCTCTTTGTGGCAGGCCTCTTACTGGGGTTGTACAGTCAAGCAAGGGCACAAAACCTTTCGAGTGCGCAGATATCCGTTATCAGCGAGCGACTGGCTCAGGGTGCAGTGCACAGGTGAGAATACTAACATTTATACATTGGGTAGCTCCACTTCTCTGTTCTACTCGATTACCCCAAGGATTAGAAATCTTACTGATAGCACCTCATTTATTTCTGCAGTTGGGAGTATGGAACACGAGCCGAGGCTCTCCTGGAGCTCAATGCCCCCACATACTCTGTCGTGTCTTTCAACGCCGTCCCACCTCCCCAGAGCATTCCATCCAATATAACGAGTGCGCTTGGCGAAGTGTTCACGATTGCGCACAACATTGTCGTCGCCCGAAGCTTGTCCAATATTACCGGCCCCCAGCCCCTAATCAGTGATTCGAGCGCAGGTGATCCAGCAAGTATTGGTGTCGCCGTGCTACTTGCTAACTGGACGGGGCAGGGGGCCCTCGACGGACTAGATTATGCAGGAGCCGCACAGGACCAACTTGATTACCTGTTCCAAAATGTGTCCAAGACCAGTGATGGTGCCTTTTCTCACAGAGTGGACCAATTACAACTCTGGTAAAAGTTTTGCCATGAACGCTGCCGTAAATAACTAACATCCTCACACAGGAGTGATTCCGTGTACATGGTTCCTCCATTTTTGGCATATTATGGAGTCCTGACGCAAAATCAGACTATTCTGAGTGAAGCATACACACAGATCAGCTTGTACCGAAAATATCTTCGAGACGCGGCGGCCGGAAATTTATGGAAACATATACAACTTGGTCAGACAGGAAATGACGATGGGCACTGGTCGACAGGTGCGCAGATTTTCTTGAGCATAGCATGAACTCCCTGCACCGTTCAATTACAGGTAATGCGTGGGCGGCGGCAGGCATGATACGGGTCCTTGGGACTATTCAACGTTCCCCGTACGCGAATTTGCTGAAGAGTCAACAGAACGACCTTACCAATTGGGTGAACGAGATTCACGGAGCAATGTATCCCCACATTGTGCGTCCAATCTCAAAAGCGGCCTGTCAGAGTATGTCTCATTGCCAGACCAGAACTCCAACGGATTGTTCTATAATTATGCTGATAATGATACCACGTTCTATGATACCTCATCAACTGCATTACTGGCCAGCACGGTCTATCGGTTGTCTCTCCTTGGCAATATCCACACATACATCCCCCTCGCTGAACAAGCTCGCAAAGCGCTCTTAGCTTCTGCTGGCACCATTGTTTCCGTCACAACCACTTCGACGACACCAGCGCCAAGCACAACATCCATCGCACCACCTCCCGCAACGGTCACAACCACGCCTGGCCTGCTCCACTTCACGCCGGAAGGATGGCTCACACCTGTAGTGAATCCATACTCTTATGGCGCGCAGGGCTCCAACAGTCCAGAGGGACAAGCGTTCATCCTTGAGCTGCAGGCTGCATGGCGTGACTGGGTAGCGGACGGGTCACAGGGTACAAATAGCGCCCGCGATGCTCGGCCTCATGGCTTAACGATAGGAGCTATGGTGGTCTTGCCCTGGTTAATGATCGTCGTTGGCTAGTTAAGGTTTCGTCGCGGACTACTTATTGCTGATTTATTGACTCTCGAATTTGTACTCCAGCGCATATTGTTTCACTAGAACTCTCACAATATAGTTCATGCATGCATATTAGCTTTATCTACAAGCCAGAGGCAAAATGTGATACTTATGGTGTCTACTATAAACGGGTTGCAATAGGTATAATGAATGAGGCCAATCGGGGGGTGCAGTGAGGTCTGAGAAGTATGCTGTCATGATCATGAAAAGGGCTAAACATATCACAAGATGAAACGCGACCGTCAAAACGAGGATAGCGCATGGAGTTGATAAGGCCGCAGAAGGACTAGACATGACCACCTAGCGCCCTGATTGACACCTAGAACATCACATAAGTACAGGGACCAATGGACACACTTAGACTCATGTCCCACCTTGAACTGCAGTTGTTGCCATTGAACTATTTGCTCACCTACGGCTTCCGCCAGTTCTCCCTCCCCCTTTGACCCCAGCCGCTATCCCTTCCTCTATGGCTATCCCACCCGCTCGAATCCCGCCGGGAATCATTACGTCGATAATCTTTGTCATAAGACCCGCCGCCTCTCGAATAGTCCCGTCGTTCGTATTCACTATACCGTCGGTCATCTTTGAATGATCCAGTGGAGGACGCCGAATGCGGCGGCGGCGGCAGCGGCTGAATTGATACGCCTGTGTTGATAGGGGCCGGCGCAGTCGATGATGGCCGAGGTGGGAGGGAATGACGCGAAGGAGGGTGAGTCCCGTTTGAGAATCCGTTTTGCGATGGGCCAAGCCAGTGCAACGGAGCTTGGGGGCCTCCCTGGGGATACTGGAAGGACGGAACAGACTGCATACCCTGCCCAGAACCACTGACAGATACGCCCTGCGGGAAATTTGAAGAACCAGGGGCAGAAGCACTAACCCCGCTCAAAATATTCAGGCCTGACTGCATAGCTGCCATAGCCTGTTCAGGCAATGCAACAGGGGAGTTCATTGGCATTTGTTGATTATGGGGCACCACAAGCCCATGTGCCCGTAAAAGGGCTTCAACCTCCGAAGGGTTGATTTGGATGTGTTGCCCCATACCGTTATATAGCGGATTTGGGATTTGTTGCGGAACAGCAACAGCCGGTGGGGATAGCCCAGCACGGCGAGGATCACGTATAGCTGTTGAGCCATTCACGTCAAGATTTGACACGGAACGCATGCCCTTATGCTCTGCATCAGGAGCAACAGGAGACTGGACCTGAGAACTAGTATTTGTTCGAATAGCCTCTTTCGCAGCTCGAATAGGGCCAAGTCTATCAGCTGTTGATACACTGGATGGTATCGCAGGAGAAGGGTAAAGTGAAGCGATACGTGGCTCCGACTTTACCACTAGAGAAACCTGAGCTTCGGTCCTAATGGGTGCAGGGGAAGGTCTGGCAGGGTGGGCCAAGATTGCCATGTTCGATTGGAAGGGGTGTGCTTGTGTGAAAGGTGGCGATGGCCTGGTTGATGGGGCTGGAGGAGCAGGTGTCGGAGGTGGCGCTTTTACTTTCACTGAAGCTTGCGACGTTTTTTCAACAGGTGGTCGAGAATCCGGGGATGCTTTTTTCGGCTGTGACTGAGAAGCTGTAGGAGCAGCCGATACTTTCGTCGGCACAGGATTTGACTTGGATTCAGTCTTCTTTTTGGAAGAGGATCCTGAAGACTTTGATTTTGAAGCTATATGCAAGTTATGAATCAAAGATTTATCAACAGAAGTTTGACAAAATGGCTCACTCAAAGATGCAGCGGGCGGCGCCTTGGAGGCTGCTACTTTACGAGGCTTCTCTTCCTCCTCACTGTCATCATCATATTCCGCGATCCTCTTCCGTTTCTTGGCTTTTATAGATTTTCCAACGGCCGGTTTGTCACCTTCCCCATCAGTCTTTAGCTCGGATATTTTGAGCCTTTTGCTCATAAATGACAACATATGCTTGGTGATTCTGCCGTTTGCCCGAATGTCTTGGTGGTCGTCGCGTACGTCTTTTCGCATCTTTTCAATGGCAGAGGAGAGTTGGGTAAGCGACAGCCGATCACGGAAGAGGTAAATTAGGACACCGATCATCACAAACTCTATGGGAGAAACACGAGTGGGCTTGTTGAGCGAGCGACTGTATTTCTGGTCCCGAGCTAGGACGAGGAAGACACGGAATGTGTCTAGCAAGTCCTCGCGGAGCTTCGGAGAGACAGGGTCGCTCTTCAAGAGCCATTTTTCAAGTGTCGGGGCGGAGGGAACAGTGGGCTTGGGATGGTTCTCAATGAGGTAGCCTATAGATGCCATACACTGGAAGTCACGTCCTCGTGCGTGACCCCAGTCAAGGTAACCCTGAAATCCATCTTCGCCGAGTACTTGGCTTTGAATCTCCCGAATGACCGTGGGCCAAGGGCCCACAATGGCTTGCATGCGTTCTACAACGTGTGTCAAGTTACCGTACAGTAATTAAAAGGCGTTGCTGACCTGCAGGAGTAAGCGCAACCCCCAGTTGCACTCTCTTGATCATTGTGTGAGCTGATAGTTTGCAACGAGGCTCCAGCACGTACCTGGAAGATCTCACGCTCCTGATCTGGATTGATGTCACTGTACTCAACGCATACAATCTGCTTGTTCGCAAATTGATTGATAAGTTGTTTGGGAAGGATCTTTCGCCTAGCGTTAGAGGCGCTTGATTTGTACCAAAGCCTTTCATTTGTGAACCTAGACAATATTGAACAATGCGTATCAGAGAGGGCTTAGAGGGACATACGAATCTTTATCTGTGATGGAATGCCAAATTGAGTGAGTGTATGCAGCAAAAGCATGTATCGACTAACGTGGTATCTATAAATCCAATTTTAGCGAGGCGATGACACTGCAGGTGACAGTAATACAAACCTGTCCATCCATAAACCTGAATAAAAGTTGCGGCATATCAGCGAATCATTCCCTTTCATTGACTGTATGTACCTCTGTAGGGAAGTCAGCCTTTGCTTCCCATCGATGCAAGTTCGCAGTTCACTGCCATCATCAGCTGTTGATACCGCTAATTATGCCCTCCCCGTCAATATTAATATCTAAGTTGACTGGGAGAGAAATGGACTTGCCAAATATTACTGGGGGCATGTAGTAGTTTCTCAGCATAGAGTCAATAAGACCAGATTGCTTTAGCTCTGGCCACACAACATCTGCGAACATGATGGAAAATCAGAAGATATTGTGAGCAAAGTGGAAACGAGAGTCATGCACTTTCAGGGCGAGAGACTCACCACGTTGGTATTCCGGGTCAAGGTCAATCGCATTGTCGATGATTTGGTCTGCAAGAAGGATAATGTACGACAAACACTGCTAGTAAGCCGCTCCCCTTACCGTAGAGTGACTTGGCTGTATACGATGTGGTCCGTGGTGCGCGCAGGACGCCCGAAATCTTGTATTCTTTAGTGCCTTTCTTTGATGCCGTTGTCCTCGTTGTTTTGGATGGCGGGAAGTCGTCATCGTCAGAAGACAGATCTGTCAAGTCGGAGACATCTGACAGCGACATGATAGGAAGAAAACTGAGTTATAGGTGACAGTGGTTTTGGCTAAATCGCCAACAATCTAGTGGTCGTTTGAAGGAAGATCTCTTCAACCTCGAGCTTCATGTGTGTTGAAATTTGACGCAAAAATGAAGCGAAAAGGGCGATACGTATTTGCGCTTATCCCTGCTAAAAATCCCGAGTGCTTTGATCGATACAACTGTCGAATATAATATTTGACTTGGAAAGCAGACTTAATGGCTAGATGGTAGTATGATGAGACAAACGATTCGATTCATATTCCCGACACCTGAGAAGCATCATGACGGCTAAACTGATAGACGCCATATCCCCCGCGCCTAATTCCTCACAGACGCTTCCCCATACACAGGATGTCACAAATTAGTACATAATAACTTTGTCATTCACTTACGGGACATTTTTGGGTCGAAATTTCGATGCCAAGTCTAGGTTGGTCACGTGCAATGTGAATGGATCTCCGCCACAAACACGCGTCGCGTCGCGTCTTACCATATCCAACACCAAACTTCAATCATGCGGATAGAAGAACTTGTGGTCGAAGGTATGACCTCTATTGATTGAATGAATTGTTAGATGTCATCTCTTTCAAAGGTTTCAAATCATATCCAGTCCGAACTCAGATTACGGGCTGGGATTCATCATTCAATGCAATCACTGGCCTCAATGGATCCGGCAAGTCCAACATACTTGACGCCATTTGCTTTGTTCTTGGTATCACCAATATGTCTCAAGTGAGTACAATCTCTTTTTCCCTATATTGACCGGCACCTCACCCGCCGCAGATGCGAGCTCAAAACCAACAAGATCTTATTTATAAGAGAGGCCAAGCTGGTGTGACTAAGGCCAGCGTAACAATCGTCTTTGATAACTCAGATAGAGAGAAAAGTCCCGTCGGATTCGAGAACTTGAAGCAGATTACAGTCACGCGTCAAGTGCGTTCACAACCACTCCACTGTGACATATATGTGCTTGGAACTCACGTCTTACACAGATAGCGCTCCCGAACATATCAAAGTACCTCCTGAATGGTCACAAATCGCAGCAGAACAATATACAGACTTTGTTCCAGAGTGTACAGTTGAATATTAACAACCCCAATTTCCTCATCATGCAAGGCCGCATCACGAAGGTAAGTTTAGTTCCGTCGCTTTCGCACATCTGGCTTCAATAATTTTGATCAGGTCCTCAACATGCGCCCACAAGAAATTCTTGGCATGGTAGAAGAAGCAGCCGGTACTCGCATGTTCGAGGATCGAAAGGACAAGGCCAAGAAGACGATGTCGAAGAAGGAGAAGCGCGTGCAGGAGATAACGTCTCTCCTTGAGGAGGAGATTACACCTAAGCTGGATAAACTTCGGGAAGAGAAACGTCAATTCATTGCGTTCCAGAAAACTCGAACGGAACTAGAGAAGATTGGCAGGAAGCTGCGCGCTTGGGAATGGACAGCCGCTAATAAGAGGGTAGAGAAGGCGCAAGATGATATCGAGAACAAGAGAGCAGAGATGGAAACCACGGAGAAACGGAAGAAGAAACTTATCAAGGAGACGAAGGCAGCCGAGAAGGAGATGCAAGAGGTCAACGCGAAACGAGAAGCAGAGCGAAAGAAAGGTGGCAAGTTCAAGAAGATGGAGGAGGAAGTAGCACTCTTGGAAAAGGAGCTCGTGAAAGTTCGAACCCAGGTCGACCTCGCGAACGGTAACATCGCCGACGAAAACAAGAGCGTTGCCAGTGCCGAGGCAGAGCTTCAAGAGCTCCTTCAATTTCTAGAGGAGAAACGCACTCAGGCTCAAGAACTCGAATCTTCTTATATGTCCGTCAAAGCGAAGCACACCGACACGCAAGGATCGCTCTCGAAATCAGAGGAGCTACTGCAGACGCTGTTGACTGGTCTCTCATCAAGCAACACCGGTAACTCCGGAGGCGGTTACATGGGTCAGCTTGCAGACGCGAAAGCCCGCATGGCCCAAGGGTCGGCTGAGGAAGAGCAGAATCGCGTCAAACTCAACATGAGTGAGAAGGAGCTGAAGGGACTGGAAGCAAAGTGGAAGGACGTAGAGAAGGAAGCGGGACAAGGGAAGCGTAATATGGAAAACATGAAGACTGAGGCCGAGAAGCTCAAACGTAGAGTCGCTGACTGTGGTTGGAGCGCTGAACGAGAGCAAGAAAGCCAAGTTTCCGTAGCGACTGCGAGGGGCCAGGTCCGGCAGTTTACCGAGGTATGCCTTACGCTCTGTTTGATGCCTGTGTATAATGGTTATGCAGGGGCGCGATGCAGTCAAACAACGCTTATCATCGTTGAACTTTGACTACTCGTTGCCACACCCGAATTTCGACCGCACCAAGGTGAAGGGGTTGGTAGCTAACTTGACCTCGATCCCTCCCCAGCACCATAACAAATCCCAAGCGCTAGAAATCGTCGCCGGAGGCAAGCTCTACAACGTCGTTGTCGAAGATGAGAAAGTTGGCAAGGACCTCCTCCAGAACGGAAAGCTAAAGAAGCGCGTCACCATCATTCCACTGAATAAAATTAATTCGTTCGCTTTAAGTGCTCAGGTGTGTCTCATATTAGCTCAGCCAGTGAAGGATGCTCATCCTTTCACCAGAAATTAGCACAGGTTAACCAGCTTGCACCGGGTAAAGCCAACCTGGCACTATCGCTTATTGGGTACCCAGAAGAAGTGGCTCGCGCCATGGCGTTCGTCTTCGGAGACACCATCGTCTGCGAGGACGCTGAAGCTGCCAGCGCGGTCACATTCGGTGCAAAGGTTAGATCCGTCACTTTGAACGGAGACCTGTACGACCCTTCTGGTACGCTTAGCGGAGGAGCAGCTCCAAGCGGAAGCGGTACGCTACTGAGGGTGCAAGAACTCCTCGAGGCAGAGCGCAAGCTGGGAGAAGCACAGTCTCGTTTGCGTGAACTTGAAGGAGCAGAGGCGGCTAATCGAGAGAAGAGAGAATCATGGAGAAAGTTCACTCGCGAACTCGACATCAAGCTGCACGAAGTCAGTCTTTTGGAGCAGCAAGCAGAAGGGAGCAGCGCTGTAAGGGTGAGTACAGTCATCATTGTCCGTTCACTTCAATGTTTAACAAACCAACGTCGTCTAGCTCGGCGCTGAGGTGGAAGAGTTGAAGCAGACGATTGATGCTTTAAAATCGGCTGTCCAGGCAGCCAAGGAAAAGCAAAAGGCCGCCAAGGAGGAGTGCAGCAAGCTCGAAAAGGACATGGACGAGTTCAAAAACAACAAGGAAGGCAAGATTAATGAATTGAAGGTGAGCACTCCTTCCATCTTTTCCTTAAGCACGCTGACCAGCTATGCAGGCCGGGATTAGCAAGCAGAAGGCAGCTCTTCAGAAACAAGCTGTTGTAGTAAAGACACAGCACAAGGAACATCAAACCGCTGTACTCGAACTTGGTAAGGATGCTGTTTGAATTTCTCATTCTGCTCACTGATAGCTCCTAGAACAAATGGAGAAGGACATCAAGGAAGCCGAAGATAACATCAAAGGTGCTCACGCCCAAATCGCCAAGCTTCACAAGGACATGGCAGCACTCAATGTCAAGCTTGCTAAACACGAGGTACGATTCTCAGCGTCCTGGCAGATCCTTCTCATGCGACATAGGCGGACCATGCAAGAGCGGAGCACAAGCTTCAGGAGGAACGGGCAACGCTGACTCAATTCGATAACGAGCTCAAGGACCTGGAGAACGCTATTCGTGAGCAGAAGAAGGGGGTATCCGACGCAGAAATCGAGTTGAAAAAGTTGGAACACGATGTTGTCGCACTTGAAAAGGATAAAGTCACGCAGGCCAAGTTTGTGACCGACTTGGAGAAGCAGCATGAGTGGATTCGGGATGAATACCAGTGAGTAATATCTTGTTCTTTTCTTGAACCTACTTAACGTTCTCGAAGGTCGTTTGGCAAACCCGGCTCACAGTACGAGTTTGACCAAGATATGCCTTCATTGCGAGCCAAAGCGGACGAGCTTGAGGAGAAGCAGAAGGGGATGAAAAAGAAAGTCAATCCGAAGGTCATGAACATGATCGACACGTAAGTCTTTAGCTTTTCAGCAAAACACTGATCTGATTTGAATGACTTGTGACTAGTGTCGAGAAGAAGGAATTGGACCTCAAGAAGATGTTGGCGACAGTTCTGAAGGACAAAGAAAAGATTGAGGACACCATAGAGGAGCTGGACCGATATAAGCGTGATGCCCTCCAGACAACATGGGAGAAAGTAAACGGGTATGATGATTCCTTCCCCGTCAGCCCGTCGTCACTCATCCGCATTTGTAGCGACTTTGGTGGCATCTTCGCTGAACTGCTGCCTGGCAACTTCGCCAAACTCCAACCTCCAGAAGGTCAAGACTTAATGCAGGGACTTGAGGTGAAAGTCCAACTGGGGACTGTCTGGAAACAAAGTCTAACCGAACTGAGTGGTGGCCAACGGTACGAAACAGTTATCAGTAATATAATGTGACTGACGAGGATTGCGCAGCTCCTTGATCGCACTTTCTCTAATCATGGCCCTTCTCCAATTCAAGCCGGCGCCCATGTATATTCTTGATGAAATAGATGCAGCTCTCGACCTCTCTCATACCCAACATATTGGCCACCTATTCCGAACTCGTTTCAAGGGCTCCCAATTTATAGTCGTCTCGCTGAAGGAGGGCTTGTTCACAAATGCAAACGTACTGTTTCGAACACGGTTCCGTGATGGCACATCGGTAGTCGAGCGGACGGCGAATAGGTCAACTTCATCACTGTACACATAATATAATCCTGTATGATTACTGTACGATCATTGTCACCGCCATGGCTACGCATGCTAATGCGACATATGGGGAAAGGCGTTCTCCTGTGAATATGTTGAATGGCGCCTGTTCTTGAGGAAGTCCGCAGGTAATAGCATGGATGAAAACGCACCTATCCGCGCAGACATGAAGAACAGTCCGAGGAATCTGTTTACTTTCTCAATATTCATGGACTCTCCCTCACAATCAATAAGAGCGACATACCCTGCCTTGTTTCTATCAACCAGACGTGGAGCAACTGCACGGACGTAGGTGCAGGTGCAGATCATCAACAAGATGACCAAAAGCAAGGATTGAAAGTTGAAAAGTGCCGACTTTGCGTCATCAGCCAGTGTACCATACAACAACAAAACACACCATACCATGAGGAAAGTGACGGCCTACAGATGACCTGCAGATAGAAAACGTTTTGAAAGCATAGTACGACCAAGTGCTTACTAAGCGGCTGCGCTACACGTCGTAGTTACCCTGCCTTGACGAGCAAGCAAAAGCTTCGCTAAGAACAGCTAGTATACCACGAACTCTCCATTACCGAGAACGTTATTGTACAAGGTGACTACGACGTGACGGGATGCGACTCATCGGATCTAAGTACTACCTCAACTCGAGATGCGAATGAATAGGGTTCAGCACATCATCCTCATGCCGCAATCCAGCGCGTCTCCGCCCGCAATGCACTCAGCAATCTCCTCGGCATACAACTCCTCGTAATAAACACCATGATAAAAATCTCTTTTCACCTTCATGAACAAGGACATCACGAATCCCTCAGAGAAAACACACACTTAGTTCGTAGTTTCACTAGTAGTCTCCAGTGGTCCACTATCGCCTTCGTGTTTTTAGCGTCCAAGAACAAAACAGAAGGGCCAAGGAATAGGAACAGTTGGAAAATACCCTTCTTGGAAAGCAAACTTAACATGACCATGCGTTGAATAGCCTCTACCTTCCACGAGGGAAGAGCAGGCTTAAACGCACATTGCCATATTCCAGAACGCCAACAAAAAAGGCACGCAGGTTGATGTGAGAGTAGTGCCGTCTACAAACGTGGCTGTCCCGCTGTATTCAAACGACGTGATAACTGAATTCGAGGAGACCTGACGAGGTTGAAGAACTGCAGCTTCGGCCTGGATGATGGTTTTGAAACCGCCCTGGTCGATGCAGAAGTTATTCGCCAGCCATATCAGTTTTCATGGTGAAGATGGTGCTCTGTGTGGATAGATTCACTTTATGCGTGGATTAGATCAGAAAGATATGTACATACTCATTTCGATGAGATAATGTTTTGTTTCGGGATCAATGAGAGTCTAATGAGAATTAGAATCCAGCAACATGGTTGTGCACGATGTTAAGAGGACCA
Organism: Suillus lakei; assembly: GCA_016628065.1. Taxonomy (NCBI): domain Eukaryota; kingdom Fungi; phylum Basidiomycota; class Agaricomycetes; order Boletales; family Suillaceae; genus Suillus; species Suillus lakei. The sequence continues at coordinate 2,004 of JABBWA010000064.1, read as the reverse complement.
AGACAGGTGAGGAGACACTTGTTGAAATGAAACCTCGATCGAATTCGACAGGTACAATGTTCTAGTCCGATTTGAAATCAGGGGCTGCGTTGTAGCTGGTGAGGAAGAAAGGCGACCATATCTACGCACTGAAGTCAGCAAGTCTTGACTCGATCGTGTTAGGATTAGGACTCCAGAGGTTGGTTAAGTGACAAAAGATCGTTTTCCCCTTCATAAACGGTGATGTGTTGGCGCAGGTTTATCGTACGCCGTGTTCCAGCCACGCACCCATAGCAAACAGTGAGGGGACACGTTGGACTTCAACGCGGTGATACACGGTCGCCGTCATCCCTCAGATGGGGTGTATCAAAGGGTCCATGCACCATGGAACTACCCATACGAGCACGCAAATCGGAGATTGGTATTCGCGGAAGCAAAATGAAGTTAGTCCTTTCGAGGACATTGGGAGTTTAGGAGGATAGGGTATTATAACAGGGAATGTTCCAACATTGGCGCATTGTGATGGGGTCCAAGGAAGTAGAGAACAGGAAATTATACAGGGAGCCATAGTAAGGGAAGAAAGTGTGAACGTCGAAAAAGGCTGATCGACCGCCGATGAAAGATGAGACGTCGAATTGAAACCTCCTATGCACAAAATGCCGGATAAACGAAATCATAACGAGTGGTTGTTAAAAATCGCCAAATGCAAAAGGCCCAGGGCTCACCCGGCGGACCAGCTAGTCACTGTCACCCTTAGTCCACTGTGGGGACATCGTGAGGACAAGCGGACTGCGAGATGTGGTAAGATCCAGGATGATTCGTAAGTGAGATCATAGAGTGTTGAGAAACGGAGATCGACTAGGAGATAGACAAGGTCATGGTTTGCGTGGGAGAACCCAGTCGATTTCAAGAGATGTACCGACTCGGAATAAAAGATAGGTCGACCTAAGGCCCGGCCGTCGCAGTCGCAAAGGCCCACTGGTGACACGATTCTTTCGCTCGAACTTAAGCCCAACCCCACGTCGGAATAAGTCCAGGTAGTCCAAGTCGCATAATCAAACTAGACTCATTAGATCGTCACGGTGGTTTGGGCCGTCCTATCGAATACCGCGAATGAAGCTTGAATATAGTGTGAAGTTGGACATCAATAGGAGTGGAGCAAATGAAGCAGAGGGAAGAGAAAACACCCTTTATATGCGTTGAGAAATCGCAATTGTGAGACATCCGAGTGGCTAGTAGAATGAGGTCATTCTAATCTTGACTGGTGATCGACAAGTTGAACCCAGCCACAAGACATTCTACGAGTGAGCCGCAGGGGGTGCGCCATATGGCTACTCACTAGGTAGCTAGCCCAGCTGAAGACTATAAGATGAATAAAAATCTTTTACTATGTAGTCAAAGTTTCATTCCTTTTAATTAAAGTTGAAGCGCAAGTACTATGACATGTGCTGACTAAGCATATGAGACTGATCTACGTTGTTCAACGGGTCTTGGCCGACATCCACCTCTACCCTAGTAATTCCCTACGCACTTTCCAAAAATCCGATTTTGGTGCCCGACGAGTTTGCTGTACAAGGTGACTACGACGTGACAGGGTTTAGCACCAATTATACTCACTAATTATTCACATGGACCTGAAGGAACCCTGTACTTCACCTTCATGAACAAGCACATCACCAGTCGCTCAGCGCACCAGACCATTGTCGGAGACCATTCCTTAGCCATGGGAACCTCAGGCACTCTGGGGTGGGTGTCTCTGTTTGGACTAAATTTTTCCACAGAGCTGATATTCGGACCACAAAGCATATGACCAAGCGCGCATCATCTAGATAGATGACGTCCAGATTACCGACAGCCGAAACATCCACGTCATACCCACTCTGTTACCAGACTTTAACCTTGCAAAGTTCGACTGGGTCTCGTCTACGTCGGTTTGCGAAACGTGGACAAGGTGAGAAGGAGATATTGGAAGAACACCGTATTAAGGCCTTTAGTACGCACGAGGTCCATCGGTGAGTTGGGTTT